>JALPQI010004607.1:0-79402 GCA_025490895.1 Thaumatotibia leucotreta
TACAACATGCGTTTTTGGGACAACAATAGCAGTAAAAACTTTGTGAAAGTTTATCTATCGAAAAAGCCAGCTCACGTTAGCAAAAAAAGTTTGCAGATGCTTCCTTGCAAATGCAAATAATGAATTACAAGAGAAAACAAAACAACTCATTGAACAGTGGCTACAAATTTAAGATCATACGCATGTTTCAACTTACGCAGCGTAACCGAGGATACACCGCTTAAGTTTTATAACATAGATAAATGAGGTGACGACAATAACAACAAATTAAGTAGGTATATCTTTGCCATATATTATTTGATTAGCATTCGTCCTCTGTCAAACAATGGCGACCCAGGGTGAATAAGTACACTATCTTTAAAATTCATTCAATATTTACCTAATGTGTCGACGTCAGTCCTTATTCCACTATCTCAAGAAACGTATGGATGGTTCATAATAGAGTATTCTCGGCAGAAATTAATGAACCCACTAGAATGGAATAAACAAAAGTTTGTTGACTGTTCAATTTACAAAACGATCTGTATGCATTAAAAATTTTATACACCAACTAGAAACATGTGTAACACAGTCTCCGCTTCAAACACTGCTATAAAACGCTGAAAACTTTATGCATCATTACGTCACAAATAAATATTTTAACAATTTCACTCTGTTTTGTCGAACGCCACATTACCCTAAACAACTATGGCGGCCATATTGCTGAAAGCGGAAACTAGTAGAAATATTCACCCTCATTAAATTCGTTTTATACCCTCGAATAATTATTATAAATAATGCTTAAAAACTGTATAGGGTTTATAGTTATCATAACAACTTTTTTTAAATATCTAGATTTTATTTTGTAATACATTTATTGTTATTTAGAATCTAAATTGACTTTAAATGTTGGTCATACCGCAGGTAAAAAAATTACCCTCATTTTTGGGTAACCTTGTCTATGAACGACCTCATTGTTTTCGTCTTTTTAGTTTCTTTGGTGAAACTTTTTTGGATGTCATATGATTATTCAATTTAAAATTGTGTAAACACAATCAGAAATGCTTAAAACGTTTAATACTTGAACGTGCGTCAGTATATAAACATATATCATCTTATATATCAACTTTCACCATAAAACTTTTAAAATTACTCACCTGACGTGGGTGATGTCTTGTAAGATTTTTATCAAAGTATGGACGTTGATTCCTCATCACGTTATTTATTATAATTTATTTCTTTTTAGATTAGTTAATTTATTCTTGTCCACGATTAAAAGCTCATCCACTTGAAAAGAAAATATAAACTACCCTCATTATTAATAAATGTTTGTGTTGCCTTTATTTATTATCGTTCCCAATAATTAAGCAAGAAAATAATATTGAGATGAATGAATGTAAGAATTTTTTATCCAAATATTAAAAAACAAATGAAAAAAACGAATATTCTCTGGCCTTACAGTAATAACTAATATGAGGTAGAGTTTAGTCAATACTCAAACACGATGGACTGTATATAACCCAACTGCTCCTCTTGTCCCTTTTGGCCGTAGGTGAAGTGAATCCTTCTGCATACAAAGCACTGATGTTGCAGGAGTTCATGAGTTAAAGTAATCGTTTATCATTAAGCGATCGATCTGTTCATCGGCGTTCTATTTTGCATGCATTTACATTTAAGCATCTCGCCTAACCACTACTACTGCCACGAGCTAGGACGGTAAGACTGGTACATTGGTATCTCTCCTCCATAGCGTGCTAAGTATATTGCTGCTTAATTATCGAATTTTTATAATGTTGTCTCCAATCAGGAAAAGTCTTGAGTTGATCTGAACATTCAAGATTTAACTTTCCTCGGTGCACATTTTCTTTGTGCTCGAAAAATGGAGTTGTTCCCACAATTTCAAATTGCTAAGCGTGCTGTACCTAAGGAGGGTTTTCTCGAAAACGTATGCCACTAGTTGGCGCCACTAGCCGTAAGGTCCCGCTAAGAAACACAATTATCTAGCCCCAAAGAAAAACTAACTAGAAGGTATTTTTATTTTTTTGTATAATTTTATTAACTCATACAAAACATTTAAACATGAAACTATAAGAGCTCTGAGAATTTAGACAAGTTTCTGGACCTGACGCCTCAGTGCTGCCGCCCTAGTAAACGTCATTTTAGAAAACCCTCAGTGAAGCCACCGCACCGTGCTGTGGTCATTTACATATAAAACGAAAAACATAATTTTTGATATTATATTATGCGGTATAACAACAATAATACGAATGAAAGCTTATTATTCGTTACAGGTATAATTTCTAGCAGTGAATAAATATGTATACAAATTATAGGAACAATGCAATACTTTTTTGAAAGTAATATATTATTTTATTTTTAATTTCATGGGTTGATTTTTTTTATGTGTCTATGGTACAAAATGTGGGAGAATGTTTTAAATAATTGGCAACATTAAGGATCATATGATCGTTCAATGAAGAAGCACGTCTGACTAGGCGTCGACTTGCTCCTTTCAGCCAGTTTTTAATTTTCTGGCTGATTATCGGCTGTTTTACGTGTAAGCGGTGTTAAATATTAACTATCAGCCATGGCGCTAAGCGACGCAGATGTTCAAAAGCAGGTATGTTTGAATTAAATGCAATATTCGGTATATGTAATACGACGTGTTATTTGTCAAATTGATACTGGAAGATATTAGGAACCGTGAAAATAGAATTTGCCCTGGTGGCTTTGCTGATGATAAATGTATTCTATCATGCATGATTTACCTTTACCTACTCTGAAATATGCTGATTTCCTATTACCAGATCAAGCACATGATGGCCTTCATCGAACAAGAGGCCAACGAAAAGGCTGAGGAAATCGATGCCAAAGCCGAAGAGGAATTCAATATTGAGAAGGGTCGTCTTGTGCAACAGCAGAGGCTTAAGATCATGGAGTACTATGAGAAGAAAGAGAAGCAGGTGGAGCTCCAGAAAAAGATGTATGTTATCCTTATTACTTTTTTCATCTAAATTCCTTAAGATAACTGCATCAGATCAGAGAGAAAACTCCTTTACCATTTGTGTCCTTGATATCACATAAAACTTACGTTTTCACCAGATGTATAAAATAGGTTAGGTCTTTATCTTAAGTCATAAGCCACAAACTCAAAAATCCAATTGGAATCCAATAAATAATACTTCAATACCAAAATTGTTAAGATGTCCATCCACCCACCATAGCTGTTATCTTCATTTTGCTGCACCTGACAACTCTATGGTCATGTGATTATATTGATTGCACTATGAGTGTAGTATTGTAGGAGTTTAACTTTGACATATTTATATAATTAACTCACATCACGACACAAAATTGTCATACTATTTCATTTAGAATTTGAAATTAGATTAGGTAAAAAAAATGATATAGTCTAATTATCAGATTAGCATAAATTAAACAACCAAGTATATACTACTATGGGCATACCACCAATTATGCTATGACATGATCACAAGTTCCTTTTATTTGACAGATATACACCATGTTTTTATTGATATCCATTAAATTAAAAGGAAGCTTATTTAGGTCAAAAATAATCAATTTCTCAAAGAAACTAGTGTCCTAACTCTTACTGTTATTGAGTTATTAAAAAAATAAGTTTAATGACCGAACAAGTGTATTGCAACTTTTATTACATCCTAATGTTACTTATTTTGATGTGTGCCGTCAGTCACCTGACATCTTATTCTTAAGGTTTTCTCACACTTGCCATTACAATGAGGGTTTTTGATACTTTTTCTGCCGCTATGGTGAGGTGAGATGGCAGCACTGAGCCGACCGTTTAACGAACTGTCAAAATAAATACGCGCATTTAATTTTCAACATATTTATAGGTTTATTTATTCTGAAATCCATTACTTTAGGCATATTGTTACCTAAAATAAATAAATAAAATAGTTCCAAGTCAATTCTCATGAAATTAACAAAGTTAAAGAAATTATTTTTAATACCAGTGACTTTGCGCGCCTGTTTTATAGCTCCGTCTTCAGTTCGATGACCGTGTAATAGTCGTAATCCATTACAAAATCAATTCTCTTCCAAATAAAATAGAATTTCAATATTTTAGGCTCAGGTGCCTATGAATAGTATGAATCTGACAGTTGTCGAGACCAGGTGCGTACGAAGCGCCGCCTGGTGGCAGAAAAATTATCGAAAACCCTCATTATTATGTATGAAAAAGGAAAAAAATTTTTTTTACAAAATTAACAAAAGTTGATATACCAGGCAACTTCTATTAATGTTCCAAGTAACCTGTCCAATTTAACGGAAATCAATAAAAACACGTTGTATACAATAACAAATACCTGTAATTATGTACTATATTGTATGTAGTACAGTCAAGTAAAATATAGTATGAATTGTCAACCTCCATAGCCTAGTTGGTAGTGACCTACGAAGCCTACAAAGCTGGAGGTCCCCAGTTCAATAATAAGATATCCCAAGATATTTATTTATTTATATATTATAGCATGGGTGGCAACCCGACAAGTGAGATGCAATGGGGGTGCCTCACTACTAAACACTTTCGCTGTCCACACAGATTCTACATTATGTGGTTACTGTATTATCACAACAACCAGGGTAACAGCATAATTTATTAGTCTACAGTAGTGTTATATCCAGAAATATACATCAGTTGCCAAATATGAACAATGTTGTTTATGGATGTTTATTTAACTTCAATAAATTAAAATTTCTCTTGTTTCCAATTCACCTGATACCTACATTAGGTATATTCTGTGACAATGCAAAATAACATATAATTTGATGATGGAGCTGGAAGGCAGCCAAAGGAACTATGTATTTAACCCTTCGTCTGTCATGCTCCCATGGTGGGCATGACCATTAGATTAACAGACAGACTGTTTAAATTTGAAAAACTATTATACCTATTATAGAATGGATGCCAGTTGAAGGGTTCAACAAACAACTCTATATTTTGATCTTGATTAATTCACCACATTTTAAAAAATCTGTATAATAAATTTCTTGACTAAAACTGAAGGGTCCACGGAAAAAACATGTCTAGTCATTTCAAATTTCAGAAGGAAAAACAGCCTTAGTTTTAAAGGAACATGGTACAACTTTACCCTGATTTTCATAAGGATTGGACATGTTCTTTCCATAGACCCTTCAACTTATTTAGATAATACTCTGACTACTAGCAATTGACATCAACAATTATGTTTATTTATTATTGCCTGCTCACATTTTTTAAATATTATACAACAAACATTTAGGCTTAGGATTTACCTGATAGGTTGACAATTTTTTCATGCAAGAAAATACAGCATATTTTCAGTACATACTGTCTTGTGAACATAATTTTCAATTCCTGGAATTTCTGAATATGCCCTCAATTACCTTGCTTTAGTTAAAATTTTGTTTTGAATGATGGTTTTCTTCAGAATCAAGAGAACCACACTTTCAAGCTACATGGAATGTTACTGAAACTTTTGTAATAATCCTACAAATCAGTATTTGTTATACCTGGTTATACAGCAGTATTTATAACTATTAATTATCACTCTGCAGCCAATCCTCGAACATGCTGAACCAAGCTCGTCTGAAAGTACTGAAAGTGCGTGAAGACCACGTACGTAGCGTGCTGGACGAGGCCCGCAAGCGCCTGGCTGATGTGCCCAACAACCAGGGACTGTACTCCGAGCTGCTCATCACACTCATCGTACAGGCTCTGTTCCAGGTGTGTCATTCAACTCTCATTTCATTTCTAGGCTTGCCTAACAAAGTCCACAGATTTGAGGTGTATTTCACGAATGCATTACGAAATTGGGCTATTAGATGAGGGACTCCATCGTTCTCAATAAAAAATCAATTGAGTCATATAAGAGAAAAAGTTATCTTTAGAGACATTCATTATAAGGAAATAAGCATACAGTCGTGGCCAGATAATTAAGAACAAGATTTTTTTTCCCATACATCTGCCTACATAAATAACTCTCGAAATTTGATTTAATGATTGATAAAATTGTCCAAGCAGTTTAGCCGTAGTAGTTATTTATGTAGGCAAATATAGGGGAAAAAAAATCTTGTTCTTAATTATCCGACCACGAGTTTATAAGTTTTCTGATGTACATAAACATCAAAACCGTAATTTCGGATTGGTTCAATACAGACGCCTCCAAATAGGTATTACTGTAATTTACGTATTTCTATTCTGCCGTGCTAACTCAAAAAGACGCATCTCTCATAGTTGTTCTATGGGAGATGCGTCCTTTTTAGTTAGCACGGCAGTATTGAAGTCTATTACTACTTGTTATTTAGATAATTTTTTTCGTCCTTAGTTGGTGGAACCCCAGGTAACCGTCCGCGTACGACAGGCTGATGTGAGCCTTGTGGAGGGCCTGCTCTCCAAGGTGCAGGCCAGCTACAAGGAGAAGATCAGCAAGGACCTTCAGCTGAAGGTGGACAATGAGGGCTACCTCCCTGCTGAGACCTGCGGTGGAGTCGATCTTGTAGCCGCTAAGGGCCGTATCAAGGTAACTACCAATACTATGTGTTCATATACAAACCGTGTATTTTGTTCGCACCTCTGGCATCTGTATCTACAGTCTGGGATCAGAACCGGTTTTTTAGAAAAATCTCAAATGAGCCAAATATTGTTAATGTTTTATACTCTTTATGTAGTACTCAATATCGTATGTAATTATATAATTAACAACATCGTATTTTTAAATAACTTAATTAACAAAGAATTTATGTCGAAAAAGAGCAAAAAAAAGAATCATTCTTGTGTAGAGAGAAAATACCGGTATCCGATCCCATGTTGTAAATAATTGTATATAGAAACTTTGGCATATAAAAGTAAATGACTGTTGACAAGGTACAAGTGAAAGTCCCTTTTTGCTTTCATAGCTATCAAGGTGCGTTTGAACCAAAAGAGCATTCGCTGTACTATCCCCCGTTCTACGAAATCAACCAATCACGTTTTGTGTAACGACCGAATTTCGTAGTGTGGGGGGTTAGAATAGCGAATGCTCTTTTAGTTTGAACGCACCTTTAGGCAAAGGAAATTCACTTATGTATTGGCCACATTGTGTAACTCATTTAAAAAATAAATGTTACATGTGCCCTTTTTCGTTATGACGGCAGAATAGTAGCCTCTTTGAAGATATTGGCGTGCCCCACACCACAACCTCCGACTTACTATACTTTGAGCATTTGTCTCAGTCAGTCCAACAAAGGCGTCATCAGCGTGACAGAGTCGGATGCTCTTAGTTCCCGGTAGTTCACGTAGGTCGATGTTGTTGCATGTAGGTGCACATAATACCAGGTTGGATATCAACCTGTGCTGCCTTTGCGACTTATCTGAACGCGAGCGTGGCAGCGGCTGTGCCCGCGACTTGATAGATTGTAAGTCAGTCAATAAATATCCGTTAAGTGAATCACTTGTGTACTCAATTGAATATCCCCACTCACCGCAACCTTCAAGGCTATTAACTACCTATAACCTAATACCTATATTGCAGATCAGCAACACGCTGGAGTCGCGGCTGGAGCTGATCGCGCAGCAGCTGCTGCCCCAGATCCGCACGGCGCTCTTCGGCCGCAACCCCAACCGCAAGTTCACCGACTAGATTAACACATCTGTTACTACTAACTTATTATAAAAATCATTATTATTCCTAGAACTAAACGTTATTATTATGATAAATGTTTTCCTTTGCCTAATTAATTATATTGTAATGCGTACAATTTCGCTATTTAGAATTTAAATAATGATTGGTCCTGTCGCGTCGTCAGAAGTAAATAATGTGTGATCATGTGAGTTTCTGATTTCTGTCTGCTTTTCTATTCTTAACTGTATGTTAGTTTCGCCTATTTAACACCGATGTCTACCGAGGACAAAATATTTTATTCGTACAATTCATTCGTCATTCATATGTATCCTAGAGTAGAGATTTGAAACGATATAATAAGGACACTGTTACCATATAACTAGGTAATATTAATAGCATTTTAAAGTCGATTTTGTTAAGGACTTCTAAGGCGTCTCGCAACCCCTGCCTTCAGTATTAATTGCATCACGAGTCAAAAGACACAGACGACTTCGTTAGATCGACATTAACAATTAGTTGTATGCGAAAATGTTACTGTATCCTTATAATAATAGATGTTATTACTGGATGTTTTGCAACGGTTCGCGTAGGATCATTGAGTGCTGTAAGGTTGGTTCACGGCGGCAGCATCCTACGCTGGGAACACCTAAATCGAGACAAAGATTTGGCTGCGCGCAGTGTAGCGCCGTGGTCCCACCTTGCAGCGTTTCACACATTCCTACCTCGTGTTACCTGGCAGTTACACTTCTCGGCTTGCTTTTGACGGACGTAATCGGCAGAGCACAATAGCTCTTATATAAGGTACAATGTAATCCCCTTTATGGCACTGTTAAAATTCTTATGTAAATATATAGATGTGTTAATATTAATCTTTTATTTCTATATCCTTTCCAATATGGCTTTGTTGAAGATATACATTTTATACCGTTTATCTAAATATTTAAATGCTAATGCTTTAGTTCGCGAAATGAACACTACTTAATTTTCATAATAATTTTGTAAGATTTATGTTGCAATAGTTTCCTTCCATATGAACACAAATAAACAGAATTACATTATAAAAAAATCGGTAAGTTAGAGATCAAATTATATGATATTGAGCTGACTCGCGTATGTAATTTCAGAAACGCTGCTGACGTGAGAAAAATCAATGTTTTCTATGTACTTATTAAATTATTGTGCACGCAGACAAGCGTAAGCGGTGTCTTATACCGGGTGTTACATTAGTCGTGATGCAAACTGTGAAAAACCTGTTAAGATGGTCTTTCTGAACAAGGTTTCCTTCGGGACCCATATGAAAATCTTTATTTTTTTTAAGACTAGTACAGTTCGAGTTCATTATACATACGTGTTTACATAATAATAAAACGCGACTGAAAATCATGAACACTTCTGTACCGATCTGTATGAAAACCGTATTTTTTTTTTCGCTACTTTCATATAGGTCCCATAGGAAACCTTGTTCAGAAAGACCATCTTAACAGGTTTTTCACAATTTGTATCACGACTAATGTAACACCCAGTAAAGTTGTAAATTTTAGCAAATCGCTCCGACTTGTCACTAAAATGAAGTTTAAAAAACCGTGGGTGTGTAAATTCATTACGTAAGTAAACCTCACACAGGACATGTATTTCTACGGTAAATAAAGTGTAAAATACGTATTCATATTCGAAGGTTGAGTGATATGTGAAACTATACCTATGGGTATCGATCTAAATCGTACAACAACGTTACAACGGGTCTATGTCGAGCAACAACGAAATTGTCGCAGGAAAAATAAGTATTTATTAAAAACATTTTTATTTTTACCAAACAACAATAGTATTCATGTCTAAACTACATTATTCGTTTCACGCGACACTACTCACATTAGGTATACCCTAATAAAATTTTAACATGGGCAGGCATCACAATTTATTACTTAATTATTACTAATAATGAGTAGATAGGTTAAGATACCTAGGTATATAATAATTTAATAATATCTATAAAAACACCTTTTCTCAAAGTAATATACATAATTCTATTTTCATTTATTTATATTTAAATGACTACGGGGTTTTATGTACGTAGGCATTTTAATGTTAGCGCCTGACAAAAACATGATTTTATTGTTGCAGTAATTGCTCTTGTTAAAACCAAAAGATTTTATTACACCAAGGGCCACCTTATACGATGTAGGCCGCGCTATTCTTAGGTATAATTATCTTACGTACCTATTTAATATAATTCTGTAGGTTACTGTGTGGGTTATTCTGTGATGCTATAATGACCCCGTTGCATGATGACCTATGAAGAAGCCCATCCCATTCCTCATAGAGTCATATCACAATGAATAAAAGTTTAGCTATTGCTATAAATTAGACAACTAAATGCGATACATCAGGAGTGTAGGCTGGCAGGTAACGAGGCACCCTCGGTTCGTCGCGTCTCCTGATGGCTCCGCGGTCCACGGCCAGACTAATGCTGCCGGCTTCCTTCACACCATTAGACTTGGCACGCCGTTGTGTCGGCATTATCGAGGCTCTCATACTCTTCCGTTTCTGAAAAAATAACGAACTTCTAGAACCAACCAAAGCTTACTTATTCTATTTAAGCATCTACTTACGAAAGCTATATTATAATGCGTCCAACGAAGTCGGGACATCTAGCCGAATGAAAGAGAAATCATTTCTTGGCATGGAGTTGTCTGAATTGCCGGACATAGAAAACATTTGAGAACAATTTGGGTCACAGTTTTGGAAGTGTCAACAGGTAACATTACAAGATAATTTGAAACACGCTATAGCGTAATTAGGCGGGTTATTTGCATACTGAAGTGACTGCCAAGCCATTTCTATGCCCCATTTCAGAGCCGAAAATCTGAGGGGGATATAATTATATCTTGATGAGAGAAAAGAATAAATGAACATGAATCGTATATTTATAAGCTTTAACAATTATAATTTTGATCCAAAACTAAACTACTGATAGATATATAAATTTAATTTGACATTACAACATGACGCGTTGCGGAGTAGTAATTCGGTCCAGTTTCGCGATTGAGTTTAGTCTCCGTAATGAATGGATTTCGAGTTATCTGTGGTCCACGGCGGCGGCCTCTTGGTCTTGTTTACCTCAATGGTGCCGCGCCAGCGGTCTGCCGCGTGCCGCGCGATTTCCATCCTCTTCTGCTTCTTAATCTGGTGCCGCTTGTACACCACCTCGATCACGATAAGCACTATCCCTCCAATAATGCCTGCTAACACCAGTATAAACACCCCCGCCATGTTCTTCAGACCCAAGGTGTTCGGGGTCTTTTCGTTTTCTTCGCAGTTCAAGAGATTGTTACGTAATATCCAGTTGTTGTCTAGTGATTCCATTATACCACCTATAAAGCAAATATATTTTGGATGAATAATTTCAACGCTATAGACATGTAAATAAAGGTTACGGAATTCATTTGACACTAGGGACGACACACGTCCCTAGTGTCAAATGAATACTATATAGACCGTACTGGGCCCAAGTCGACCATCCAACACTTAATTCTCTATCGACTTGCCTAGACCTGACGCCTGTGCCAGATATATAGCTCGGTGAGAGCCCGGTACAGTCTAGCGTGAGTCAAAATGACTTCACAATCATCAAGAATGAAAGTAAAGCTAAAATCCAGCCGTGTGGTCAGCAAGAATACATTTGTCACTACCCCAACTCTTGTTACACCCCTCTACATTTGTCACACCCCGCGGGTGTCGTAAGAGTCGACTAAGGGGTTGAAGTATTACTGACCATTCTTTGATTTGATTGAAGATGGGCAGCAGCGTCAACATAGTGGACACATTACTGCGATCGCCAATCCGCTTGCCCAGCGGATGGTGCTGCGCTGGGCAAGCGGATTATGCAATTATACCTCCAAATGCGTCTATATATACGCATCGTTTGATAGGAGAGGCCTACGTCTAGCAGTGGACTGTGGACTGAGATAGGCCGATGATGTGAAAGCTAAAATGGACGGCAAATACATACCTACGAGTATTACGACTACAGTGAAAATATACTCCACAATACTTACTTTCATGAAAGTCGAGTATAGCCAGCGTCACTTTGTCAGCCCACGGGGAGCCTTTCTGCAACCCGACCCCGTAGCCGCTGCGTCCGAACAACTCGCCCGCAGTCACCAGCTCGCAATCTTGCGCCGCCTCGAACTCCAATCGAGAAGAGTCCCAGATAAAGGCCATTAATTTTCTAAAAAACAAAAGTTGATCTACAGTAGAGTTCATGATTGTGCATCTTATTCTAAGGCAATAAGTAAAAAAAAACAGAAGGTAAGATTGTCACTAAGTATTTTTATCTCTATAATATTCATAAAAAATATGAAAATGTTAATGTTTGCTACGCCCATCAGGGTTCATGTGTCACATGTAAAATATTGTCCATGAGTGCAATTTAATAAATAAATGATAAATGGTACATAAGACATACCAAACGGTGTTGTAGACTTTAACAATCAAATTAGAGCTCTGTTACAAGGAAGTGGTGGTATGGTATGGTGTAGATACTTAATAAAAAGATATGTTACTCCGGGCCTACTATCGCCAACTTCGAAATTCGTAAACGAGGATTTGTATCTGTTACTAATGAGTCTAATGACGCCTTCGTTGAACTGATAGAGAAAAATCCTCGAAATTGGCGGATTCGAAGGGCCGCTGGTCTAGAGTACCTACCTACTCTTAAAGTATCTAGTGTGCCGGAACTGGCATGCGATTTCTTTAGATGGATTAGTGAGCATTTTATTAAAAATATCCCACTTGACGCCTACGATAAGAGCACTTAGACATTTAACTCGTATGAAGGTGCAAGTAGGACTTTTTTTTTAAATCGATGTCGATGGTTATATTCAATAAATTCAGTACTGACTGTGTGTAACGAAAATTGCGTGTAAGTTTTGGTATATTTAGTTTAAATTAAGCATATTCTCTCCCTCTCACCCTACGCACACGTTACATGTTATTTTGTTATCGAATGCATCTAAGTATCTAAAAAAAATTGTGTATTTTCGCGAAAAAAAACCGCTGTTGCACTCTAGGAAATAAATAAATAATAAAAGAGTTACACTATTGAAATAAGGCGCCAACTAATGTCGATGAAGAAATAACACCAATTTCATAGGGTAGGAATATTAAATGTGTCTCGACCCCTAAAGGTTCTCAAACTTTTATATTACCCGCCTCCTTTCTAGAAATAAATAATTGAACTGTAAAGAATTACGTTTTTTTTTATAATTTTAGTCCTTGTTAATGAATTATGATATCTATTATACCCATTTTTGACATCCTGAATGGCCTGCTCAGCGTTATCGTAATTGTTGGCCTCCATGGTCCGGTACATGTTGGAGAGCTCCACTTGGCGCCTGAAGTACATGTCCACGCCTGAACCCTTTACAGTTGCGCATGTAAGATTCTCCATTGTGTTGCGAAGCTGGAAGTAACACATACTTTTGAAATCCCATTTTCATATTAACTACCTATTATTTGATATACTTATACAGGGTGAATCGGGAGAAGTGATTAAAAACGATTAAAAGGAAATTGGAAATTAAAATCAACGTTAAAATTGGTTTATAGTACTTAAAGCTATGTTATTGTATGCACCATAGATAATTTTTAGTTAATATGTAACAATTTGCTCACGCAAGGCAGCATGGCTTGTACGAGTACCTACTATTACTGTTAGATACTTACTCTAGCATCATTAATGCCAGTGAGTTTAGTTTTAGGGCGTTCAAGCACGAGGAAGGCAGCCAAGTTGGCAGTGTAGGAGGCAACAATGATCATCGCGAAACCTGCCCACACCATGCCGAGCACTCTTGCCGAGAAGCTACGAGGTGTTCCTAAAACGAAGGTTAGTATTAGTAGTTACCAAGGATTAATTCATTAATCATATGTATAAGATTTTTTTTAGAACGAGCTCTTAATCGTGTAACTTGAAAATTACCTATTATATTTTAACATTATATGTCAAAGGTTTTTAATACCTTCTCCAATACCGCTATTCAATAACACGCCCCACGCAAACCAAATGGCACTCGATAAATTCAATGCGTCTTCCTCTGTGCCGTCTATGTTGGCCAGTTTAAATCTTCCAAATGGCGAAAATCTATCCAGCAGATACAGCACTAATGCGACCACGTGTACAGAAACCATCACTAATATCCATAAGGTGTTTGAGAATGGTTGCAAGAACGATACCAGTGTCGACGAACGAGAGGGCTGTAAAAAATCATGTAGGTATCATATAGTGCTTACGGCATACAAACTAGGTATTAAAGCGTGACAGTGATCGTGGGAACTTAAATTGAAATGACAGATATTATGGCCTTAAAAAATCATGTGGAAGTTTAATGTAACGAGAAATCTTGGTCTTCACAAATAGTATAATAGGAATGAAAAATGATCCTGACCTTTTTCTCCAGAATAGTTATGCCTTGATATTTAAAAGGTTTACTGAACTCAATAAACTCCGCCCGTTCAGGGTTTATGGTCAGTGGTGCCACTATCATATCCGCGCGTTCATATACTAGTTCTCCTGTACAAAGAAAACATAATGTGTAAAAGAAATGTTCAAGTTACTTCCATTTTGTTATACGTAAGTAATTATAAAATGTACCTATAAGCCCAGTCCACTCTTTTTTAGGGCTTGGAGCAGAATAATTTTTAATAACATAGTGCCCGAATTGGCCATCTGGTGATAATGCCAAAGAATAAGTGAAATTAATCCATGTAGCCAGGTGCTTCAGGAGGTCCATGCAAAATCCCTTGCAGCAGTACAGTTGATCTGTAAGAGAGTATACCTTGTTAGCCATGAAACCATGTCATATAATTCATATCGGATATCAATTTACAGTACCTACATAAATAAAGCTTGTTCTTTGGATTTTATATTTGGTAATTTAAGCTTCCTAATTTTGACATCATAAATCAATAAATTTGCCTAGGACGCGAACTCAGACCGTAAGATAATTAGATCCGAATAAAATCCTGTGGCAGGGTCTGATGACATGTGCATATTAAGTATGTTAACAAAGATATGCAGAACTCAAATACCTGTATCGTCGGTAGTATTGTAGTGTGGGCATGGAATCTCTTCAGCGGTGCAGTCACTGCCATCATCGATACGTCGTGCGTATACAAATGGTTTCTCCTCTATGGTCAACACCTGAATATATCGACATTTTATAAATTTGATGTATCTGACCGAATTAACGTATTTTACTTGCACTGACTGAGTTTGAAGAAATATACCTTCAAGTGCGTAGGAATCATAAATCCCTCCGGTTTTGAAGGACTGCGACCCATCCAAATGATCTCTTGTTCTTTGAGCTCTAGTCGCATCTTCCGCATGTCCTACAAAATAAACAACCAAAATAAACCATGTTCACTGCACATGGGTGCCAAAAAAAAGGAAGATGTAAAATAACGGTGTAACATACCTTTGAATAGAAATATTTTCCGACGGCCACATGTTCACCTTGGGCTCTAACGTTCACCATATCGTATTCGGCGTTGACTCTGTCTCCGTGGTCATCAAACGCCACATGACCCGTTGCTCCACTCTCCAGGGTTTGCTTCCGAATGTAGTCGAAGAGATGACGTCCAGTGTTCCAAGTGCTTCCGGAGTTGTCGCAATCTGAAGGTGGCGCGTTGATTTCTTCAGTCATATTCATATCGCGTATTGCTGATGCTAGAACATAACTGCAAAATAATAGTTTAAAACCACTTATCCGTTGACATCTGATATATGCAACACAACTATAGTTTGATATACATTATATATTTTTCCAAATATTACAATGATTCGTATGATCTCCTCCAAACTGTCACGTAATTTTAAAATGTCTCTCAGGTGGAGCGATTCCACGCGCTGGCAACAGTGCTATTCGCCGGCGGCAGCCCGACACGCGGCGCCGTCGCGCTGACGCCGCGGCGCGCCGTATATGTATGTACGATATATATTTTACTGACATGGAATCCTGAATATGAGCGTGCTCGTTTGTGGCATTGACGAGGCGCAGCCCAAGTAGTCCCTCAGGAGCATTAGCGGCATCTAAGGCTTGCTCCGTCACCACCCATACGTAACCCGTCGTCGTCATATTCAGGAACGTCGCATCGCGGAAAATTATTTCGGCGTCTGTTTTGCTGTAATTATAAGTATTTTTAACATATCGTTATTTTTTTATATTTGTTAAAATAGAATAACAATCTACTGTATTTACAACCTAGATATTCTGAATACTTGTAGCACTGTGTTTTAGGGTCTTGGTTGCTACTTGAAGCAAGACCGAAGGTTGGGCCGAAGAATAGACTAGAATCTAGTTTTGGGTTAGGATTACTTACCTGGCATACATTAAGAAGACTCTTGACCTTGCAGTCTTAACTTCTATGAGTTTATCGCTGAAAGAATCCAAGCCCGGCTCGAATTCAATCACTTGTTCGACCACCACTTTCCTGTCGACATCCTCGTCAACGCTTTGGGATGTCGTCTGAAATCTATAATAAGCAATTATCACCATATGTTAATGCAGCTATACATCGTTATTTGGTTCAAGAGTGCACACACAGGAATTGAAATCATGATGGTATCGTATCACTTTCGCAGAATATGTATGGGTTCGTTTACTTACCGGCCTAAAATTGCTCGGCCATCTGTGTCTGAACTATGAATGAAGATGACCTTCATGTAATTAAAATGCTTCAAAACATCAACCCATACATCGGCTTGATGAGAATATGGAGGCACTGTCCGCAAGAACGAGACGTGAATGTTTTTGTCAGAGAAGGCAGAGTCTCGTGAAGATATGCCGATCACAGGAATGTGGTAAAATCCACTGGTATATGATACAGCTGCCGGTGATAGGTCTCCAGTTAAAGGGTGAGATACAACGACAGCGTATACCTGAAAGGTAGAAATTTAAGTGATGTTAATGTAGTACTGTTCAGATTCGTGGTCAGATTACAATTGCACCTACATGTGTTGCATTTGTAAAATATGTACATACCCGATGGCCAATGAGATCTTTGCAAACATTTAAAGCAGTCTTAATAGGATTTGTGTCCATCAAAATTGAGTAGTCATGATAAGTGACCCCACGTGGGACGTAATGGTCCTTGAAGTTCAAATTCTGAAAACAAGAAGAAATATTGTAGGTGAATTTATCATATCCAGCTTGCAGACACGATATAAATCATATGGTTAAATAATTTATTTACTAATTAATGAAAAATTATCATTTTGTGAGGAGGAAGTAAGGAAACTTACAGAAATTGTATCCTTGAAGAAAGCGATGGATTCATTGCTAGAGAGCACTCCTCCGACATTGTAGTAGGTTGGGTTGGAATATCGCCGTTGATCCCTGTCGGCATGAGCCAGCTGCCAGCAGCTCAAGGCTGCCAGGATGCCGAGGAAGAACCTCATCCTGTCTGTATTTAAAAGATAATAAAGTTTGTTTGAATAATACAATTTTAATGGTTTATTCGTATTTAAAGCAAAGTAACTGTTGGGTTACACACAACATTTGGGTATAAACAAATTTAGCGCCTATGGATAATATGATAAGTATGTACGTAACATACTTATCATAAATAATAATGTTATAAATAATGTTATTTAGACTAAAGAAAGTAAGGTAAGGTGGGGTAAGATGAAACGGTTTTTTTAATGGGGTAAGACAAAAAGTGGTCCTTCTGGCACCAGCAGACGCTGTGCTTTTTGTCTTACCCTATTAAAAAAACCGTTTCATCTTAGCCCACCTTACTTTATTTGTATTTTAGAAACAAAAAATTCTCAGGTCATGTCATGTTTTATTAAAATAGTTTTCACATACACTTGTTATCTAAAATATACAATCAAGCCAAAAATTATTATGTACAAGTACATAATATATTATGTAGTAGTGCCTGCTTAGCTGCGGTTGTCGAATGTGTTTATGTCGTTATGCTTCTTATCGATTTTGGATATTTTTCAATGACTTATTTATGTCATGTCTATTTAAATGAGTCCTTAGTTTTTTACTCTGTATATTTACTGTAACGTGTCTATTTCTAACACACTTTTAATTTGATTTGGATGCTTACGTAATAAATGTGTAGATAAGTAATATATTATAAACCGTAATATACGTTTAATTATATCCTGACGTTTCGGGCATGACGTTACACCCGTGGTCGCAGGCAGACTGGCGAAAGAATGTATCAACACCTTCGAGCTGCGCGGGTTTTTCGAACTACCCGCACCTGATCTTGATTATTCACTTCTAGGCTAGGGTTGTCACTAGGTCTACACACAACACTCACAACATTCAAAGGCTTTAAAATGGATGTTTCACCACGCTTACATTTGCAAATCACGGGATTCCACGCGGACGAGATTCCTTGCCCCTCATTTTGATTAAAATTCCGATGTTTCTTAATTTCAATAGCTTCACGTACTTTTCGGCTATGATGTATACGCTCGGTTGAGAGGACTTTCGGGTTATGGAGCTCAATCCAGTGGTTAAGTCCGGACTCCAACAAATGCTCGGCCACAGCAGACTTATTCGTTTGACGCTTTTTAACAGCCGTGATATGTTCCTTGACCCTTTCCGCTATGGTGCGTTTGGTTTCCCCAATATACAGGTTGTTTTTTTTTCGACCGTTCAAATTCTACGTAGTGAATGTGTAGGTCATACTCACCAACTTTTACTATGGGGACAACGTCGAAATCGCGAAAAAAAAATCAGCTGTTTCATACAAATTGGCGGCATTACGCCGGCCGAAATGTATGAAACAGCTGATTTTTTTTTCGCGATTTCCACTTTGTCCCCATAGTAAAAGTTGGTCAGTATGACCTACACATTCACTACGTAGAATTTGAACGGTCGAAACAAAAATACCCTGTAGGAACTACCACAGCTACAATCAATCTTATAGACGCCGGGTGTGTGATAAGGTAAAACATCCTTAGGCGACCTTAGATGCCCCGCCACCTTTGATAACGGCATGTAAACGGTTGGTATGGAATACTTATTCAAAAGCGTACCTATTTTGTCCGTTACACCCCTGACATAAGGCAAAAATGCTGGTCGCCTCGCAACTTCTGGATGTTTCTTCCTCGGTGTTCGTCTGGGTTGCCGTCTGTTCATTATGTAGCCATTTCTCTTCAGAACCTCCTGAACGTGCGATAACTCAATTTCCAGAAATTCAGGGTCACAAAGGTCATGTGCTCGGTTCTTTAGAGAATTAACCACAGACTGAAGCTGCCGGGGGTGGTGGTGAGACAGTGCGTTCAAATACCTGTCAGTGTGTGTGGGCTTCCTATAGGCAGTGTGCGCCAAAGAACCATCATCTCGACCTATCACTTTCACGTCCAGAAAAGGCAAACTACGCTCCGATTCCAATTCATATGTGAATTTGACTTTAGTATGAATGGAATTGAGATACTGGAGTAATTGCTCAACTTCATGCTTGCCACCTCTCATAACGCAGAAGACATCATCGACATACCGCTTCCATAATTTCACTGCCCATGGTTGCAGATCTATGATGGCCTCGAAATGCTCCATCCAGATATTTGCTAAAACCGGTGCCACAGGGCTACCCATAGCAGGTGTTGATACATTCTTTCGCCAGTCTGCCTGCGACCACGGGTGTAACGTCATGCCCGAAACGTCAGGATATAATTAAACGTAAGTTTACGCGATTAAGACCCGTTTGTCTTTAAAATATGAGTGATAATCGTGAAAGTTTAAATCAATAAACCGTAATATAATTAGTCAAATATAAAGATTACAAAATATTTTTATTAAATAAGATTACGTTGACTCAAACATAATTATTATAATTAATCCAGTAGGTACACTAGGTACCATTGGGGATAACAATATTTTCATAGTAAAATTATCTATGCTATGTGTACAAAAATATGGTTTGGTGATATAAAATATTCGCATACTAAAATAGTACTTATTACATCATCATTTCGGTAACATTCATTAGATTAACTTATCAAAACAAATAAAGATTTCTTATCATGAGAATTTATCATACGGAGTTTTGCAATGGGCGTTAGCATCCTTATCGACAAGCTAAGAGGGTATCTTCGTTTCGTAAGAATTATCTGGCTGAATTTCTAGCAGCCGTACTGAATTAGACGGTTTACGTAACAACCATAAAGCGCGTAACTTTTAATTATGAATGAATATTTCAAGCCCCGGGTCCCGCCCTTTGAGGCAAGTTAGACGTGATCTCCCGCTGGAACCTATATTATTCATCACTAATTACGTTATATTTAGGGCCACAGCTTACTCACCAGTACATTGTTGTTTTGACACATTTACACCGTTGTTTTGTTTAATATTAAGGTAAAAAAATATTATTCAGTGAGATATCAGCTGAGGGATGCTGTGGGATAGCGGTAGATGGAGCCTGCTCCACGGTTGCCATGGTTACCGCGCAGTCGTATAAGTAACTTGAATCGATGAACGAGGACGGATTAAAATCCGAAGATTCATTGTTTACGAAAAGAGAAATAATAATTAATATTTCATCATTTTATGAAATGATCTTTATCGAATAACATATTTAGATTAATGAAAACACATTGTGCAAGTGAATAGTAGGATTTTATTAAAAATATATTATACTACACTCCTAATCAACTAAGTGTGTATAGAATAAAACTCAACAGTTGTTTATCTAATTTAAAAAATTACTTAAGTAACGAATGTAACATTAATATTTAAATTCTGTAAATTTATCTGTAAACAAATAAAAACTCAATAACTTGTACTTATTAGCTGCACGAAAATAACCGAATATTATCCGGTTCGGAGGACCAGTTAGATAAAACTATATATATGATGAAAGAGCATAATTATTGTATTTGTCTATATATTTTCATAAGCTGTGATTATATATATGTCATAAGTGTAGAACATAGAACAATAAATGTAGCTACTACTTGTAACAAAAAAACGAAAGTTATTAATAAACGGTTGATCAGGAAATTACATTACTAAATTAGATATAGGTATGCATTTCGAGTTGTCTTGTGATTACATAAATTTACTCCTCTTCCTGTTTTATTTCGATGAAGTAACATCTGTATTCTAATAATACTTCAATAAAGTAAACTACATTCATTACAGTTGATAATCGAAGCTGAAACGTGATTAAAAAATTTGAAATGCACGGGAACGAGGGTTTTATGTTAACGTTTTTTTCAAGGCCAGGCCCAAGATCCGTGTGGTGGTGTCCAAGTGGGTGTAGGCCAAGCCCAGGGCGCCCAAGCGGGTTGGAGTGCAGCCGCGGCAGCTGATGCTGCGTGGTGCGCCGCCCCCGCGGCGCCAGCGGCTCCGGAGCTTGAGAGTACTGACAGCTTTACGGATTCCAAGTCTAAAAATAATAAATTTGTGTGTACACCTCTTTGAAATGTGACATAGCATTATTTTAGAATGAAGAATTACATTTTTAGTTTTGATATAACGACAGTGCTTATACAGGGTGTTTTTTTTTCGACCGTTCAAATTCTACGTAGTGAATGTGTAGGTCATACTGACCAACTTTTACTATGGGGACAAAGTCGAAATCGCGAAAAAAAAATCAGCTGTTTCATACATTTCGGCCGGCGTAATGCCGCCAATTTGTATGAAACAGCTGATTTTTTTTTCGCGATTTCGACTTTGTCCCCATAGTAAAAGTTGGTGAGTATGACCTACACATTCACTACGTAGAATATGAACGGTCGAAAAAAAAACACCCTGTATCTCAAGGTAAGATAGATATACCTTACCAACCAGGAAGTGGGTCAGGCCACGGTTAAAATAAGTCACCAGTCGTGGAATTTTGTTTTAATTATTCACCCTGTATACCGCGCGCTCCTGGCAGGGGTATAGAATGTCTAGGTAACTTTTATCCGCTTATTTTATCTTTACAATTCAGAAAATATTTCTAATCGAAAACGATCACAACCAAACAAAAAAGTTTCGAGTGTTACCAGCGTTATGCAGCCTAGCAGCCTGGCTATGCGCCGCCTGCTGTATAGCGCGGGCAGCCGCTGCCTCTCGCGCCGCGGCGATCTTCTGCGCGGCCGCCGCGCGCGCCTTGGCCGCCGCCAGCTGCGCTTGCGCGTGCACGGCCGCCTGCGCGGCTTCTAGAGCGTGCGCACGGGCGTTCCTTGCTGCTTCCTCGCTGTAAAGTTAAGAATTGAAATTAAATTCTGTGGGAAACGCCTATAGATGTCGATGAGGGCAAAATATGGCCAATTTCGCTTCAATTAAAGCAATTATGTTCATGGTATTTAAAATTGTAAGCCCATGTAAAAAACTAGATAGGTACAGTCGAAGACAAAATAAGGGGTATACAAAAACGTTCAAAAATATGTCCCAGTGCACTCTAATTCTGTATAATAAGAACGTCGTAACATATTTATGAACGGATACTTATTTTTGCACTTGACTGTACCAAATCTGGAGAATGTCCCTCGACGAAATCTACCAGTTTGACGCCCGAGTGCCCAGAGGAAAATTCTGTCTATCTCGCCAGTTGTGGCCTACACTGTCCATGACGTTAACAGTTACCTGGTTAGGCTGCGCATCCCATATATTTTCCATAACAGCCTTTAGCCCTGTAAAGTCACCTTTTATGAGCAGCATGTGCAGCTGCAGCCTCCTTAGCGCTGGCGACGCTCTGCTGCTCAAGAGCAGCGTGCTTTGCGGCCGCCACTTGGTGCTGAGCTGCCATCACCGCTGCTGCTGCAGCCTTTGCTGCCGCTACTGCTCCCGCTACATCGGTACTCGAATCTGAAGACATAAAATAATGGTATATACGTGAACGAAGTCGCGGGTGGAAAGCTGGGTATTACATATTGGTGTATCAACCAGACTTTGTTAGGGTCAGTCAGGTGTGGGAACATCCATGCTGTTATGTAAGTGTGTGTTTTTTTTAAGGACTGTTATCCACAGCTACCTATGATATCTTACCATGCGAAAGCACGACGGGTCTCCAAGGAGCTCCGATGGCGTTTGGCGACGCGAGGTCCCAACCCAAGCTTCGTTTGTCAGGCTGGCTGCCGATTACCACAGCCACCAGTGTCAATACAGATATCTGAGTGTATAATAAATAGGTAATTATAAAGTCGTAGTCGCCTTTTACCTTTATAGGTCGTATGATTCACTGTCCTACTAAGTTGGAAGTCCTATTTGTGTTAGGTATTGTAGGTAAGTTACTTAATAATATCATCGATAAATACGACTACAAGTTCACTGACGTTGTTCAGTGTTATCTACCAAAATTCTTACGATGATTACTGGAATTATGATGTAATTATTTAACAAAACTTATGGCAGGAACGCCCTCACGCCAGAGTATTTTTCATCATCCAGTAGTCACGGATAGTTTGACAAAATTTAAAGCGATTAATACAACACAATTACAGCAATACACATTTATAAAAAAAAATACAGAGTTTTTTAAAAATCTAGATGTAAAAGGATTGTTCGCTAAAGAAATTAGTTAGACTAAGCAATATCCACCGTTTTCATGGCACCCTGTATACCTTATGCACGTATATATTCGAAAAAATACAAATACGCATCAGCTTCATAAATACGTTATATTTGTATTTTTTAAACTTACCAATATTTTAATGGACATGATGGTTCCTGCTGCTGTTGTCCGTCAGATGTCAAGGAATAGTTGTACTGTGATACCAATATGGAACATTGATCATTTTATATTGTTGAACGCGGAAGTTGGTTTTGTAGAAAGGGATCGCCATTATTCCTAAGAACAAGAATCCGTCATTATCAGGCGAAATGAAAGGAAGCGTTATATGAGCGATCATGGGAGGGATGCAGTTGGATATAGTACCTACAACAAAATTACACAAAATGACACTGCTTGCTTGATATTATGTCGTTAAATATTAGGTAAGTACCTAAAGTTTATTTTTCATAATGAGATGACATTTTTTTTACTTTTTTCTTGTGCCTGTCCGGCTTTAGCCTAGCGAGATCTTATTACTTATACAGAGTGAAACAAAACAGTGGTAATCCGTATTAGAGCCTATTCAGTATTCTGGCAATAAATATTTTTTTCGAATACTCGTAAAAATGGTGTTCTGTTGTCTTCTCATTCATAATACGTCTGCCTACAAAATCCTAATGCAGCTTCATCCGGTGCTGATGGGTGGGTGAACTTTCTCGCCGTTAAGCACTTTACCGGCCAAGGCCTTTAATTTTCATTATAATGGCCGCCCAATCAATGCCATTCTTCGACGAGGAATACGATGAAAATATTTTGTAGCATAAGTAGAAAGCATGTGTTTTTAGAAAAAAATCTTGTTTTTTTTATTGTGGTAAGTACTGTGTGATGTGATGTGATGTGGTACGCAGGTATATTCAGTCCTACTTCATTCAATTTTAATTCAGTACCTACAGAATAAATGGTTGTAAAACGGCAGTTGTAAAACAAATGCATCTTATCTCTATAATTAACAAATAAGTATCACTACCTTATTTGGGTCCTTGTTCATTATTTATTAAGCAGGGGTTATTATAAAAGGGTGCTATCCTACGAACGATTATAATATAAAAGATTACATAATAGTTTGGCTAGTGTTCCAGGGTACTCATTTGAGGCACAGTCAGAGAGAATCATACCGTACCTTTTTTACCCTAATGTTATCGACTGAAAAAAGATGCATACGTATAAAGATTTGTTCCTACTCCCTAAGTTGGCTTGGCAGACTATAGGTAGATTTATTTATACGAATGAATGAGCAACATTCATTACATTGAAGAAAAAAAAACTATTAATAGTGTTTCCAAAGAGGTGCTGCAGTCTTTTTTGGACACCTAATAATAGGTAGTAGGTATACTTAGGAAACAAATACACGTTACCTAAGTATCCACAGGCAGTCTCTTTTAAGAATATGGGAAAACTACTGGTCATTGACGTAGATTTAGTATGTCTATGCTAATTTAATATTTTATTTGATTTTATGAGTAAGATAAATAAACGTAAGTGGGTAATATAACTATTTACCAACCTGGAAACTGATAAGTATAACAACTACCTAACGATTATTGTGCCTATCTGGTGATGGTGTTGATTAATTTGATATCGAGATCGTCCAAGTGCTTATCAGCTGTTTACGATAGGTGCACGATCGATCTCGATACCTCTCCCTATTGCTAACCTTATATAATAAGACCTAATAATAAGTACGATGACGTAAAATATAAGTCATAGTACACAGATAAAGGTACACATTTATAAAATTACTTCATCGATCCATCGTAGCCGAAATGCAATTGAGATAGAATAGATCAGATATGTCACGGAAAAAAATAAGTAAAATGTGTACTGACATCTGTATGTATACCTACTGACAGCTAACTCATGGCAATTATACTTAGGTGTGGCTTATTGGCACAGTAGCCGTACCATGAGCTGCCGCGGCGTTATTAACGCGCGTTTACTTTCCATCCGGCTCGCTCGCGCCAATATTTGACTACGAGCGAGCCAGATAGAAAGTAAACGCGCGTTAATAACACCGTGGCAGCTCATGGTAGCTGGTCTGTACCTACCCGTATCATGAGTTAGCAGGTAAGTTTGCGTTAGGGTTTATTCGATACGTAAAGCAGTCTATCACGCTCATGCTAATTTATTTGAGCAACCATGATAGACTAGTTTACACCGTTCTTCAGCCTTAAACCGTCGCGCATCCATAATATATACATATTCGCATTAATATGCAATAACCACCAAAACCACCACCATCGTCCCAAGTTAGGTAGATTATCTACTCGATTTATTCCAGAAAATATACGAGAGAGTTTTTGTGTTTCGGTTTGAAATAGGTATTATTCTAAAATCTCCAAGAAAACCATTTAAAATATTTGTTGTTAAGCATTCGTTATTTTTGGATGATTTCGTTTTATCCATATTAAAGAGCTTGTGTGAAGGAATGACAAAAAATATTAATTTACAATTTTGACGTTTTTTTAGGAATTTAATAAATTATGATTTAAAAAAAAAAATTGTCTGGATTTCGAGGGGCCGCACATAGTGTGCCACTAAGAGGGATAGATATAGTCACTTACTACTAAGAAGAAAGTGCCACACAGGCACTTAGTGACGTATTAAACGCATTTGTCTGGCACTTACATTTAGCATCTAATGCACACACACACAAAAAATAGTGGCACAGTGATAAGGACGGACGATTATCGTTCCTTTTCACTTCCACTAGTAAAAAGTTTCATAAGACCATCCCTTTCGTTCTTGCTATTATTATAACGTTGTCAAATCCATATTAATCCTACATTCATGCTGGATTTATAATTTCTTAGAGTTTGTGTATACGCAATGATACTAAAGATTAACGGTCTAATAAATTAATATTCCTTTTGTAAAAAAATTCCAACTTTGTAATTTTTTTCTAATTAAGTGAAAATAAAATGACGAATGACGACCAATTTTATTACAAAGTTTGAGAGGCATTGCCTTGTGCATGCCTTGTGTGACGATCTGACAGTGACAGCACAGTGACGTTTAACGTTTAGTTTCTTCTCCAGCCGAACAGCGGTTTCTTTGACAATGGCCCGGCTGCTGTCGAGTGTCGGGCTGTCGGCACTCTGTAATCATTGGGCAGTGTCACTGTGTCAGCTTAAATTTTCTTGACTCGTAGTGTCAGTCAATTTAAATTTCCTGTCTCAATCAAATCCTTAAAATATGTCCTAAATTTAATAAAATTCTTGTAGATAAAATGAAATTATTTTAAAATATAGGTATGTAGAACCAGTTACGTAAATTACTATGTGGTGCCGTGTTTTAACTAGGATTATAATTTCCCATTTTTTTGAAAATTTTATGTGTCTAATTGTGTATGTCTGATCCTGATCATTGTCAATTATTATAGTGAAACAGCTTTGAAATTCAACATAACTCTAGTACAATATTGTAGTGTTAATAAAGTTAGTTGAACTTGGAGCAAGTGAAGTGATTATTGATTTTTGTCCATTACACTCGGAAATCTCGGAATGATAAATTTTTGAATTTGTAGTGAATTTTGTGTATATTATTCAGTAGGTACTATGTATTGCACATTAAAATATTTAATGAATTTGTTGATATGATAGAGAAAATATGTAAATATTGAAAGCATTCAAATCAAACCCTATTTTACTAATTGGATACTTTGTTGAACAGAAGCAAGAAATATGAACACAATCATGCGTAGTGTACATGCAGCAGCAGAAAAAGAAAAACCACACATACCACCGCCACCACAGTGAGTACTATATTTTAATATAGCAAGTATATATTTTGAGAAAATATAGGATTGGATATTTATTTATAAGATAGTATTGATGGCAACAAGGTCTCTTAGTTGATTTAGGTATTTTCATTTATATCTTTAGTTACAGCCTATAGAAGTCTTAATATTTCCTATTAACACAGTTTTACAAATATCTATTTGTAGTGTCATTATGACCCCTTTATTCATCTCCTAACTTAGCAAGCCACTAAGTATTTTTTGTCCCTTTTGGTCTTATCAATTTGACTATGATGATTGAAAGGGACAAGCAATACTTAGCAGCTTGTTACGTTAGGTGATGTTTATGAATAAGGGGGCTAGTAAATAAGGTGAGGTGGTGACATAAAGGGTGCAGCAGCAGTGGCTAGTCTCTAAGGGCCTGTTTCACCATCCTCAATGAATATATAATTATGTGTCAGATAAATGTTAGCTCTCCTTTTCTTTTATATTCCTGGGGAAAAGGATAGTAATAATTTTATCTGATACATTATATTTCTCCAGGATTGTGAAACAGGGTGTAAAAGGACTTTTATAATTAATTTAATTATTTATAGTAGGTCCACAAAAGTAAATCTTTAGCAAGTCAATAATCCATTACTTACATGATTTTTTTGTTTAGTAATGCTAGGTCATGCACTAAGGTTTGTATCTATATGAATACTTTAATAACATAAAAATAACGAAAAAAAAATTATTTGAATATATGTACTCTGAAAGAACCGGATCAATTTCTTTCTCTCTTTCTATCCAATGTTATCTATTAACACCATCACCAAAAGTGATAGTAGATTATTTCAAATTTTTTATTACTCATGCAAATCTGGGTGGGGCCACTATTTCTAAATAAAGTTCCTATTGTGTTAGTGTATAATATTCTGTTAACACTTTATCTGTCATTCATAGAGCATCTTAGACATGTATGTGTCTGCGTTATGTATTTGCATACTAAGTATCAAGTCTGTTACTAGGTTGTTGCCAAGGCCACATTGCTGGTCTTAAGCTCTACCTTGTTTGCATAAATTTGCTCACTTTAGACTATGGCATAGAACATTTCTCTTGTTATATAATCCAATCTATTCAATAGAACTATTGAGATGATGCCCCTAAACTGAAGAAACCCTGTAAGTTTTTTATACTAAGAAGACTAATAAAAAGTAATTTGAATGGTATTTTATATCTCTTTTAATTAAACAACTATATGACCCACTATACATAATACTAAAATAAATCAAGAATTTTATTATGCATAGGAACTATAATTATGTAGGTAGCTACAGTAACAACAACCTAATTTGCCTACTACAGTCAAGTGCAAAAATAAGTATCAAAAGAATCCGCTAATAAATATATTACAACATTCTTATTACACAGAATTAGAGTGCACTGGGACATGTTTTTGAACCTTTTTGTGTACACCTTATTTTGTCTTTGACTGTACCTATTTATGTTTGTATGAGTCTCTTAAATGTGATAATAGTTACTATCCACCCACATTGCATACAAATATAAATATGTCAATGATGGAACAATGTTTTTTGGCACATATTCATTGAAAAAATGAGACTTCAGTGTTTACAATTTCCTATGTCCACTAATTACAAAAACAACAATTGCTACTATTTGATTTTAACAAGGCATTAAATTGCCATTTGGCATTTACTTTAGGTACAATAGTTAATACTAGGTACTGTCAATCCTCTCATAAATATGTATAAGTATGGTTATGATGTTTTTATAATGTTGACATAAGGTACATGGACTTTTTGATGAAAAAATCTATGAGTTTTATGAGTTTTTGGCTATGGAATAAGAATACCTATATTACCTATTGTTTAAACATGTCCACCCACCTATTAATATCTATATTTTATAGTACCTAATAAACCCAAATCTCTAATTATAGCATAGTAACATCAATACATTGTATGAATATAGGTATTACCATAAATAGCTATTATTCTAAATGTACCATCACTAACAGTTGACTGACCGTGCATGACCGATCAAACGTGCACTCTATGCTCATCGTAATTAGGTTCAGGAATGATCAAACTTGTGTCGGCGTCTTTATACCAAAAGAAAATTGCATCGGCCTTGACAATGATGATAGCGTATAGGTATGCCATTGAGCTGTAGATAAGAAAATAGTAAAGGTAGCTTTCTGTAAAATGCGGAAGTCGTGACGAAACACTTGTGATGCATTCCACGAGAAAGTACTTTGTCGGTAACGTGACGGCTATGACAGCTTTAGAAATATTAATATAATATTTCTAAAGCTGTCATAGCCGTCATAAATATTATTATATGGAAAGTGTGAGGTTTTTCTATTAATACAAACACCAGGTTATAAAATTGATATACATACACCAAAAAATGTATTGCTTACTTTCTTAAAATTAACGAAAAACGTCGTCACGTACCCGACATTCTAGTGGAATGCACCTTGTTATGTTTTCAGCCACATTACATAGATAGATAGGACGTGTACACGACAACGACATACGTGCCCGTTTAATAGGCCCTGAACTTATTTGAAAGCTCGACGCTACGCAAACGATGGCTTATTTTCCGTCCTTGCTAGGTATTTTTCGGCTAACTAAAGATCAATTTATGTAGGTGAGTATCTCGAGATTCTTGAATGTGAGCAATTGGCATTCTTCCTTGATATTCAGCAATAGTGCTATTTTACTTGGCAACTAGCCCGACGGCGGAGTCCCGGGGTCTCATTTGGCAATGACGGCAATAACATTAATAAAGCCGTAGAGTCGACAATGTCGGACTAGCTCAGGGACTTTTTAATGACTGACGCTTCACTACGCGTGTTTAATGGAACTCATTAAACGAATTAGAGGTAGGTTTTACATACATTTTAAACCGAATTTGATCCATGAAAAACTTCTAAGCTTTCAAAAGCGAAGTTCGAAGTTTCTAAAATTTTGAGCATTTTTCTATGTCACTCTTCACGCTGTCGCGATCTAGCGTCATTGGAGTGACAGAGACAAGTGATCGAAATTTCAGTTCAGACTTCGATGTTTGCAGTACCTAGGCCGAGGTACAGTCGGGTTCAAAATTGCATGGACAGTACTGGAAGCCGTGAAGAAACACAAATAAGGAAAATCTCGCAAACTTTACAATTAGTAGCTACCTACTTAGTAGGTACTTATAATTTTACTTTTAGTGCCGCGTCGCGCTGGATAACTACAGTACAGCTCACCGACAAAACCTTCATTTAAGTTAATTTAGTATCGAATATAGTACATAGTAGTTTTACATAGATATTATGAAGAATAATCTTTAGAGATTGATTAAAAAACTAGATTTTTATCCCTCTGGGACATTAGCCTTTGGTAGTTTGAACTTTGTACTATTAATGAACTTGACACTTTATCTTTGCTAAATAAGAGATACGGATATATTTGCAAACTTTGTCGACACGGATACAAAGATATAATTAACCTTTTGTGACCCTTGTTACAATGAAATAAGGCGTACCTATCTACTAAAGTGAGTCAATATATTGTAAATTATTCTAATCTAATGGATATACCTAGCCCATAAATAAATATCATGGAACTCTTACACAGATCGATCTAGTTCCACAGTAGAATCAACAAAACGGAGATGTGATGTAAATATGGTGAAAAAAAAATTTACCTGTTCGTTCATACTAACTGTGGCATTGTACGAAATATTAAAACGAATGTTTCTAATTGTATAACAAAAACTTGTCTATACTTTTATGCTTAATGGCAATATGCCCGATGACAAATCAATATCTTTGACTAAGAAGGTAAAAACCATAACCATACCGTTCGCGCAAAGTGGAGGAAATGTAGTAGGAAAGCGGACCTTGGCAAAGGCCGGTATAATGCTAGGTAGAAGGAGAAGAACAACCATAATTTAGGTATTGGGTACACATATTTCGTGACAAACTATCACGCCAATAAAATAACCAAGTTTTTCATATTTTATTTTACCACTTTGTCGGCCTGATTAATACTTAGTAGTCAACGAACCTATACCATATTGCAAATTTCTGGTATTAACGGTCACTGAGCTAAGCTGAAGGCTGTCAGACAGATTGCCAAACTATGAGGGTTCATATTTTATTACGAACCCTAAAAAACACTGTCCAGTTTTCTTCTAAATATCCAGTTTACTAAGAAGCCATTTCCGGCTTTTAACTTTAGAACCTGGCAACGCTAGTAAAGTAACTACCGACTAGATAACCAAGGCTCTAAAATTGAATCGTTGTTTCAGATTTTTGAATGACCGTTTGTTTTCAGGTTGTTACCAAAGATTGTGAATGGCGGCATTGCGGGAATCATCGGGGTGTCGGTAGTGTTCCCTATAGATTTGGTGAAGACACGTCTGCAGAACCAGGTCGTCGCTCCCGATGGCACGAAACAGTACAAAAACATGTAAGTGTCGAGCAATATCTATGTTCATTTTTCAAAAAATGTACATAGATAAAAGTAAAAAAATGGTAAACAAATATGGCTGACTTTTCATAGCATTTGACGTCTTTCACAAATATCGTGAAACACGTTCGCAGATATATTTTAACGTTAATACTAATAAATGGCAAATAACAAGCAAAAAAAAAGTGAACTTCAGGTTTAACTTCAGGGCCACGCTGGGCAAGCTGGTTAAGGTGCATGCAGACCAAAAGAACATTCGCTGTTCTATCCCCCACTCTACGAAATCAACGAATCACGTTTCGTATAACGGTCGAATTTCGCAGTGTAGGGGGGTAGAACAGCGAATGCTCTTTTGGTCTGCATGCAGCTTTAGCGATCGCAGTAGTGTGTCCACTTCACCATGATGCTGCTACTCTTCATCAATCTTCAATAAATAAATGATCAGTGACACTTCAAATCCCTTAGTAGTAGTAGACACTTACGACATCTACGGGAAGATTTGGAGTAATGACCGTCACCACACGGCCTTGCACGACAAGAGTTGTATAGTTTAGCCTAAATATTTCTTGAACTGGCAGTTGATTTTGCATTAGCTACCTACTCCTTGAAACAATAGGTATTTTTTTACAGGTTGGATTGTTTCAAGAAGACCTACGCGGCAGAAGGATACTTCGGCATGTACCGAGGATCGGCGGTGAACATCATACTCGTCACGCCTGAGAAGGCCATGAAGCTGGCTTGTAACGACATGTTCCGGTACTACCTCACCTTGCCTGATGGGTAATATTTTTGTTTTAATACTATTCCTATTTAACATGACAATAGATATTAGGGTGTTTCACTTTTGTATTGTATGGGCAAAAACAATTGTGATATTTTCCCTGACTTTGCTCACACCCTAAGTTTCTTCTTAGTCTATGTTAGTCCACTGCTGGACGTAGGCCTCTCCTATTAACTATGCGTATAGACGCATTAGGAGGTAAATGCCCTTAATCGCCACGCTGGGCAAGCGGATTGGCGATCGCAGTAATGTGTCCACTATGATGACCATCATCAATCTTGTAGAATGGTCAGTGACACTTCAATCCCTTAGTCGACTCTTACGACACCCGCAGGAGGACAACTCCTCTCAACCCCAACGGGTGGTGACAAATGTATTCTTACTGCCGTCACCACACGGCATAAGTTACGGCCTAAGTTTCTCTGATATAAAAATTATATATATATAATTTTCTTGAGATTGAACAACGTTTAGAGGTTGCACACTTTTGAAAGTAAAGCCAAAGCCCCATACATTACGAAAAAAAATACTTTGTTATAAACAAATATAATGAACCATCTCAATCTGCCACTCCGAATCATTACGTTGTTTGCTCGCAGCTCTCTGCCCGTGTTCCGGCAGATGATCGCAGGCGGCGGCGCCGGCGGCTGCCAGATCGTCATCACCACGCCCATGGAGCTGCTGAAGATACAAATGCAGGACGCGGGCCGGCTCGCCGCGCAAGCGAAGAAAGGTCAGAATGACGCGAGACACCTTGGACAGGTTTTTCATAACCTGTCTTGTATGATCTGCCCGCTAGCCAGTGGCGTAACTACTGCTACCTTATATAACATGGACGTCTAACGCCAGCTCAATAATGCCCCCAAAAACAATTGTTCAATAGGGATGATGACTGTAGTTAAAATAAATTATTTAACATTATGCACGACATAATACACAAAGAAATTATTACTAAGATGTAGATTGCAGTAATTTTTGTAAAGAACTTCTATTTAATAAATTGAAAAGAACTGAAAAGAGTAGGTCATTTGGCAGTACTCAAACGTGACGTCACTTTTGAGTATTTCATATAAAATTCCATACTATTCCATAGCGGGGATCGTTTTGACAGTTCGAAAAAAGATGCTGATTTGACTTGCCAGTCATCATGCCTATTGTGCCAAGATGGGCACGACATTGTGCTTTTCTTAACACCGCGCATATTTCGGCGCAACATCTTTGAAAAATGTTTGTAGAATGTAGCCAATCAAAACTTTGATGGACCAATCACAACTATTTTTAAATGGCGGTTCAAATTTTTATAGGTTGATTTTGAAATTCGTTGCCTTGATGCATTGAAGAGGGGGTGACACTTGTCAAATAAAATTCAGGACCGTTTTTGAAAGGCAATTTAGTATGGCGTGCGGCTTCCATGTTTTATTTGTTAGTAGCGTAACTAGGAGGGAAGGGGGGCTCCAAATTAGAGAGGGGCGGGGGGGTTGCCAAATCAGAAAAACATTTGTTTTCTTTATGCTTGATTAAATTAAGAAGAAAATTCGTATTAAATAGTACATTACGGACTACAGCGCTAGGGCGCTGAATTCGTAAATGCCCTGGATCAGAGGTCGGCAACCGGCGGCCCGCGAAGGGGTCAGTTACAGCCCGCGGACCTCCTTGACTATTTTGAATATCGTATATGTTAATCACGAACCTCATCAAAGGTCATACACATTAACAGAAAACCTAATTATAAACGTTTTTCCCCCCGCCGCGTTATACAGGGTGGAAAAAGATTTTGGGTCAGTGAGGGCAGCTACCAGATCCCGTGTAGCTACGCGAAAATGGTCTTAGAAGACCTTCCCGCGATTTTCAATTAAAGAAGATTAGCGTTTTCAGATTTTGGAAAAAGTATACAGGGTGCGAGGAAATGGTCATTTTTGAGAAACTTTTTTTTTGATGCCGATCGATCCAGTTTCTATTCAGGATCTAAAGCTTGTATGGGACCAAAAAAAAATTTTCGGCTAGAAAAGCCACAAATCGAGAATTTAAATTCTCATACAAATTGTATGAAAATTAAAAATTATTTTTCACCCTTATTTTTTTATGCCTATCGATTCCAATCCTACCCAGTACCAATAGTTTCCTACGGGTCAACTTATGGCAATGTACGAAAAATCCAAAATTTCAAGAAAACCGTTTTCATACTTTTGCTATGGAAAAAAAAGTGAAACTTTAATTACTTTATCTGTCACGGAAATTAGTCATCCTATGCTAAATGATAATAATAATACTGTATGAAATCATTAGCAACGTTAATTAGCGTCACAGATAATGTAATTAATTTTCACTTTTTTCCCATAGTCAATGTATGAAAACAGTTTTTTTTTATTTTTGTTTTTTTTTTACCTAGCCGTAAGTTGATTAGGAAACTATTGGTACTAAATAGGAATGGAATCGATTGGCATAAAAAAATTAGGCGTGAAAAAATAATTTTAATATTCATACAATTTGTATGGGAATTTTAAATCCCGATTTGCGGGTTTTCTAGCCGAAAATTTTTTTTTGGTCCCATACAAGCTTTTGATCCTGAACAGAAACAGGATCGATTGGCATCAAAAAAAAAGTTTGTCAAAAATGACCATTTCCTCGCACCCTGTATACTTTTTCCAAAATCTGAAAACGCTAATCTTCTTTAATTGAAAATCGCGGGAAGGTCTTCTAAGATCATTTTCACGTAGCTACACGGGATCTGATAGCTACCCTCACTGACCCAAAATCTTTTTCCACCCTGTATAGTATAATCCATAAGCCTACGGACTAAATTGACATTTATGGCTGACAATTAAACTGATACCAAGAACAGCAAAATAAAAATAGTAAAGGGACAAGTTGTAAAGTACTAAATTTAATAAGAGTATAAGGTGCATTCATCCTTTCTTGTCTTATCATGTAAACAAACACTTTTTGAAAACATTATCACACTTTTCTCTGCAATTACACATTAATCATCACGTCAAATGTTGTTGCATACTTCATTAAACTCGCAAAGTATTATAATCACTCAAAAAAGCACTGAAAAATATCATTTCTGTAAAGATTTTCGTCAATAAATGCTGTTACGGTCGGATAACTTTAAAAACATCTGACATTGATGTGACATTGCGATGTCTAGATTGTCTATGTACCATAATGTTGGCATGTCAATATATCGATATTAATACTTGTACAACTCGAGGAAAATGCAATTAAAATAAATTGCAGTAATTTACCAAAATTTATTAGGGTTTCGTAGCAAAAATGGCAACAACGGAACCCATACTAATAGTTTCGCTATGTCCGTCTTTCCGCAGCATACTTAGCTCAGTGGCCGTTAATACTATAAATCTGAAATTTGGTACAGGTATACATATTGATCATGCCAACAAAGTGATACAATAAAAAGTAAAAAAAAAAAAAAATTTCGGGTACCTCCCCCCCAATTGGTGATGTGGGGTGATTTTTTTTATTTGCTGTAATCGTATAGTGTGGGGTATCATTGAATAGGTCTCTTAAAAAGAAAAAGGGGCTTTTAAGAAAGTTTTTTTCTAAAGTCAATATTTTCGGAGATAATCACTCCAGATGAAAAAAAATTATCCTCCCTCTAACTTTTGATCCAAAGGTCCAAAAAAAATCATGAATAGTGGGCTGGTATAAAACTATTTCGAACATAATCGGCCCAGTCGTTTTTGAATAACTACGAAACCCTACACTGAGCATGGCCCGACATGCTCTTAGCCGGTTTTTGCAATTGATTTCAATATTTATTTTATTCAAAGACTGGCAGTGCTTAGTTGTCTATTGAATATTGAATAAAATCTTCACGTCAAACGTCATTCGTTTCGCTACTTCGCTTCACGTCGTTCGTTACGGGTGCACTTCATGTGATTTTTCTCATGACTAGTGGCGCCTTCGTTGGAGCGACAGAGAAAAATCCTCGAAATTTAACCATAGTTTTTGATATAATCTTATACGAATTAATTCTCTTCCTGACAGACGATGTAAAATCGATAATCCTCTATTTACGTACCTAAGCAGTGAAATTATCGCTGACATTTCATTATATCGACATTTCTAATCACTAGTGATTGTCTTTAGATCATCGTTGACGTTTTGTTTGTTTTACTTGGTCTGTGGTTTGTTTTCATGATAAGACAAGTAAGGATGAATACACTGTAGGTATAAATACAAATAATAAAGAATTGAAAATCGTAATGCAATTTACCTTTGCAGTCCCCCCTATTATGTAAAAAAAAGAAACATGCATTTTCCGACGTATTGCCGTGAAAGTAAATTCGTCTACCTTATCTTTGAACGTTAATTTTGTACTGGGTAATGAACTTCTTGAAATACCAACAATGTTCGATGTAAGGTGCATTCATCCTTACGTGTCTTATCATGTAAACAAACACTTTTTGAAAACATTATCACAATTTTCTCTGCAATTACACATTAATCATCACGTCAAATGTTGTTGCATACTTAATTAAACTCGCAAAGTATTATAATCACTCAAAAAAGCACTGAAAAATATCATTTCTGTAAAGATTTTCGTCAATAAATGCTGTTACGGTCGGATAACTTTAAAAACATCTGACATTGATGTGACATTGCGATGTCTAGATTGTCTATGTACCATAATGTTGGCATGTCAATATATCGATATTAATACTTAAAGTACAACTCGAGGAAAATGCAATTAAAATAAATTGCAGTAATTTAACAAAATTTATTAGGGTTTCGTAGCAAAAATGGCAACAACGGAACCCATACTTATAGTTTCGCTATGTCCGTCTTTCCGCAGCATACTTAGCTCAGTGGCCGTTAATACTACATATAAATCTGAAATTTGGTACAGGTATACATATTGATCATGCCAACAAAGTGATACAATAAAAAGTAAAAAAAAAAATTTTTTTCGGGTACCTCCCCCCCAATGAGGGTTTTTGATACTTTTTCTGCCGCTATGGGGAGGTGAGATGGCAGCACTGAGCCGACCTTATAACGAACTGTCAAAATAAATACGCGCATTTAATTTTCAACATATTTATAGGTTTATTTATTCTGAAAACCATTACTTTAGTCATATTGTTACCTAAACTAAATAAATAAAATAGTTCCAAGTCAATTCTCATGAAATTAACAAAGTTATAGTAATTATTTTGAATACCAGTGACTTTGAGCGCCTGTTTTAGAGTTCAATCTTCAGTTCGACGACCATGTATTAGTCGTAATCCATTACAAAATCAATTCTCTTCCAAATAAAATAGAATTTCAATATTTTAGGCCCAGGTGCCTATGAATAGTATGAATCTGACAGCTGTCGAGACCAGGGGCGTACGAAGCGCCGCCTGGTGGCAGAAAAATTATCGAAAACCCTCATTGGTGATGTCGGGTGATTTTTTTATTTGCTGTAATCGTATAGTGTGGGGTATCACTGAATAGGTCTCTTAAAAAGAAAAAGGGGCTTTTAAGAAAGTTTTTTTCTAAAGTCAATATTTTCGGAGAATATCGCTCCAAATGAAAAAAAAATTGTCCCCCCCTCTAACTTTTGATCCAAAGGTCCAAAAAAAATCATGAATAGCGGGCTGGCATAAAACTATTTCGAACATAATCGGCCCAGCCGTTTTTGAATAACTACGAAACCCTACACTGAGCATGGCCCGACATGCTCTTGGCCGGTTTTTGTAATTGATTTCAATATTTATTTTATTCAAAGACTGGCAGTGCTTAGTTGTCTATTGAATAAAATCTTCACGTCATTCGTTTCGCTACTTCCATGAATGTAGGATTAATATGGATTTGACAACGTAATAATAATAGCAAGAACGAAAGGGATGGTCTTATTAAACTTTTAACTAGTGGAAGTGAAAATGAACAATAATCGTCCGTCCTTATCACTGTGCCACTATTTTTTGTGTGGCACTTAGCATCTATGTGCCAGACAAATGCGTTGAATACGTCACTTACGTCTGGTGGGAGTGAAATTAAATGTTTTCAATGTGAAAGTGGACACAAACAACTTATCCCAAGGCTTATTTTGAACAATTTCATCTGTGTTTATCTTCTAGATATGGTGCGATGCGAAGTACTAGGCTGTAAAAGTAGAAACGAGCGAAAAATTGCTGACATAACCTTTCGCAGGTAAATATAGTGTTTTTCAGTCTAATTCTAAATGAAACTGTTAGCAAACCATTTTAAAATGTAAAGTGATAAAATACTAGTCATTAGAAAGCATTTGGGCCATAATTAACTCGGAAAAGGGAAATAATTCAGTGACTTTGTTATTGTTCGAGGGATGCCAGGGCAAGGAGGGTATAATTACCCAAAATTTTGGGGTAATTTCAGAATGATAGTTGCCCACGTTCGTAAAATTATTATAATGTATAAATGGTGGTTTGGCCCGATGGTGCACTTGCAGATTTTTTCTTTCCATAGAATTCTAATTATTTATGAGTAAATTAAATGTTATTTGTATATACGTTGTCGTTTTATTTTACCTTATCCTATTTAAATTATCCGAATAAGTTTGCCCAAACTAGTTTGGGTAATCGAGGGTTTATTTACTATGTTGTTTGTGGTAAGTAGGTACATGTAATTTTTCATTCTTCTAATGAAATCGATGATATATATTTTTTAATTTAATGTCGATAAGTTACTAAATATAAGGTCCTAATTTATTAGTTGCAGATATTTTAACACATGATACTTTACATTAAAATAATTAACTTTAAATATAAATTAAGAAATCTTTTCATGTAATTTTTTTGATTTCATTTTCCTAACAAAAAAATTAATTATAATTTCGTCTAAAAAAATCATCATGTGTGCATTATCACATGTCACAATAACACTGTCTGTTATGTCATCAAACGACACAATCCTACGGAAAATAACATTGACATTGACAATCAAGTATTTAATTTATCGAAGAGAAGTGGCCAGTTCCAGTTAAGTGGTATGTAAAAGAGGTACTAGAATCTGTTCAATGAGTTTTCATTTAATAATCACATAAACAGGGTGTGTTTACGTAGGAAATTTGTTTTTCTGTTTTCTCCAAAAAAACATCGTAAAAGCTATAATGTTTGTCGGTTTAATATACTCCAGAGACCGAGTACTATCAGCTGTAAAAATATCTGCATCTAATAAATTAGGACCTTATATATCATTATTGACGAGTTGAAATTGAGAGTCGGGGATGGTAGAAGATAGTGTATACCTAAAAGTAAAAAAAATGTATTATTTTTAAGTATATAATGCATCTTTGCTAGTCAATATGAGCTGTCCGCAAACCGTAACACCATTCGTCAGTAGAATCGGTATGTCGGTTGGTATACGTTAAAATGCAATCTAATTGATATTCGGCAAAGATGTATATTTTGCTTGAAAAACGCCACGTATCTATGACAGTTTAAAATACTATTTCGTAAATTAAATCAAATAAGGTACACTAAGAAACTAAAACTCCACTTAAATAAACATATTTGATATTACATTTTAATATTGTTTCATATAATAGGGTAAATGAAGGGGTAATTTTTCTCGCATGGCAACAACGCTCACTATATATCCATCCCTCTTAGTGGCACACTCGGCGCGGCCCCTCGGCTACTTCGCTTCACGTTGTTCGTTACGGGTGCACTTCATGTGATTTTTCTCACGACTAGTGGCGCCTTCGTTGGAGCGACAGAGAAAAATTCTCGAAATTTAACCATAGTTTTTGATATAATCTTATACGAATTAATTCTCTTCCTGACAGACGATGTAAAATCGATAATCCTCTATTTACGTACCTAAGCAATGAAATTATCGCTGACATTTCATTATATCGACATTTCTAATCACTAGTGATTGTCTTTTGATCATCGTTGACGTTTTGTTTGTTTTACTTGGTCTGTGGTTTGTTTACATGATAAGACAAGTAAGAATGAATACACTGTAGTCATAACACGCTCGGCCTCGCGGGCTGCCACGCCTCTGTCGGACGCTCCGGGCCTTCACCCTTACGCGCAGCTCGGCCTGCGGCCTTCGCAAGGTTTCGAAACGAACCGTCAGGCTTTCGGGCTTCCAGTTCGCTTGTTAAGACAGTTAGGTAGTGAAGTTGTACCGCGTGGGCTCAATCGTGGCGCTCCGGGCCTTCGGTCCTACGCGCAACTCGGCCTGCGGCCTTCGCAAGGGTTTGAAGCTAACCGTCAGGTCTCCGGCGCTCCAGTACGCTTGTTAAGACTGTTAGGTAGGGCACTTGTACCGCGTGGGCTCGATCGTGACGCTCTGGGCCTTTGGTCCTACGCGCAGCTCGGCCTGCGGCCTTCGCAAGGGTATCAAAGCGAACCGTCGGGTCTACAGCCCTCCAGTTCGCTTGTTAAGACATTTAGGTAGGGCAGTTGTACCGCGTGGGTTCGATCGTAACGCTCCGGGCCTTCGACCCTACGCGAAGCTCGGCCTTCGGCCCTCTGGCTCGGCTTTTTTAGCTACTGGGGTAGTTAAACGCTTGGTAGCTAAATTTTCTCGGAGCTCGGCCTTCGGCCTCGCTTTAAATTACGTAGGTGTGAGGTGGCACCTTCGGCCTCCCACCGTGAAGTTCACCCTTCGGGCTCGCTGGATTTACATCGGTTCTTGCAATGTTCCGTCCCTTCCGCAGCGAGGCCTTCAACCGCGCCCAAAATTACTGGGGTTCGGGACCCCGAAGTGAAGTTCCGGGCCTTTGGCCCTCCTGGTCGATCTACGGCCTCCAGACCTGAAAGCTCGCCCTTCGAGCTCGCTTAACTTACTCGAGATTTTGGCTTTTTATTCCGGGGCGCCGCGCCGTCATCTTGAATTTTTTCCAAAAAATCACTCCTGAACCACATGCTGCCCGCATGCCAAATTTCAGCGCGATCGGATCATTATTTTGAAAATATTATCGAACCGGGTTACACACGTATTTAAGTCGATGATTGCTCGACATGTTTCGACCCATAAAAAGGGTCCTCGTCCGGAGCACCCTCGGCCAAAGCCCGACGCGTACTGCGGGCATGTTACGTTATTCCATTATGCGGCCCTCCGCTTCGTTTCTACAACCTACGAAGGCCGAAGGCCGAAAGCCCGGAGCGTCCCTCCTTGGCGCACTCGCCTGCGAAATCTAAAGCAGAGCTGAACAAAACGCAGAGCTCCCAGAATACGCGATGGAAGAGTGTTACTCTAATACGAATCGGAAGGCCGCGGGCCCGACGATTCGTTTCGATCCCTTGCGAAGTCCGAAGGCTCGAAGCGATCCTCAGAGGCTCTACAGCGTTCGAGGCCGAGCTGCCAGAGCCCAGCGCTACCATGCTACACAATGGAATAGTGTAACATGAAAACGAAGCGGAGGGCCGAGCTTTGCACAGAGCCGAAGGCCCGGAGCATCCAAAGATATTAATATTAGTTAGCGATTAGCCTTTCTCAAATGCATCGGTCATCGATGACGCTTTCCTAGGACTGACAGAAACAGATGCTCGAAATATAACATTTTCGGTAAGCCTTCAAGCATAAACGCATTCCAAGGGTAATTTGAATTTTAATGTCGTTTCTCTACCTCTTCTGACAGATATTCCATTAGTTCGAATAACCTTCAGGAATGGTGCTTAAAATGAAGCTTAAAAAAAATTGTTAACAAATTATAGGACACTTTTATTTTTAAAAGAGCCTTATTTTCTTGAACCTTAAGTCGACGGCTATCAGGGAAAAATATAATACGAGCACCGATGCATATGTTATCGTCCAGTTAGACAGTTTTTCGAGATTATCCCGTTCATCCGGGGGAAAAGGTTTAGAGACAAAACCTTCACTATTCAATAGTAGTACTAAAGTAGTTTCTTTGAGTATAAAATATTTGGACTTAAGGTGGATGTCCCTGTGCGATTTTCATACAAATTTGTCGACATTAACTCTGTTAATTAGTAGACTTTTTGTAATTTTGAACCTTGATAGTAAGTTGTACGTATCCCGTAGATGGCGCGTATGTAACGTAAGTCCAAAAAGTGGTATAGTATTTCTGAATTATCAATTTGAAAATTGATACAATTTCGCTCTTTGCCTTTGTATATGTGCGTGAATAATACTATCCATGAAAACTAACATGGAGGCAGATGACAAGGTAAGTTTAACCATATCCATCACAGATGTCACTTTAAAACTGCTAGTTAAATGACCTCACTAATTAGTAATATATTCGGTCAATAGATGGATTATTAAAAGTAAGCGTAATTCATAAAATAGGTATGTTGTTATTGTTTTTATCAAATAAAATATCCGGTAAAATTTTATCCCTCGATTCGCCAGGTCGGATCTCAAAATACAATATATCGGTCAGTATTTTTTATGAATTACAGCCAGTAGGTAGTTAGGTAGCTACTTTTGTATCTAACTATGATGCTCACTTTAATTCTCATTTAGCGTAACTTGTAGAGTAACTTTGGAAGAAAGGAGCACATTAATATGATAGGTACTAATTAATATCTGAGAGGTAATAAATAAAATAAGTGGCTATAAATTAATAATAATAATAAACAAATAAATATATCGGGACATCTTAAGCTTAAATTAAGGCTTGTGTTGTGGGTAATAAGAAATAAGCGATGATACATATCATGTAACTACATACAGATACTTAAACACATAGATAGCCACGATCAAGGAACAAATATTTGTGATAAAAAAAATACACAAAATAATGCTTTCACTGGGATTCGAACCCGGAACCTCCAGCTTCATAGATAGGGTCACAACTAACTCGGCTACCGAGGCTGACGACTTTAATTTAAATGGACGCGTAAAATACTTTTTGGTAAGTGGTCACAAAATATTTTGTTCATTTGTCACAGCAAAGTCAATGTCATCTATGAGTCAACATTTTGCAATTTTGTTCCACAAGTCAAGGCAAAAGTGTTCGTTTCGAATAAAATCGATATCATAAACATGCCCACAACGATGGGCAGAACGAATAAAAATGAGTACCGAAAACACCGTTGATCTGGGGGGGAAAAGAAAAAGCGTCGAGTAGAAGCGGGGTTACTCCTTCACCATGGCACCACATAGTAAGTATCTCGCCGTAGCGAAAATTTAAAATTTGAAGCGTAATAGTTAAAACACCTATTTAATAAGTACAACTGTACTCACGTGTACTGCGATAAGAGTTTATCGGAATACCCGAGCCGCTTTTAAAGTAGTTAGAACATTTTTTCTTCTATATTTATGACACTCTCACATTTTACTCTCACATTAAATTTGCCAGCTAATCTTTGTGTTAGGTAACGATTCAAATGATTCTGTAGTAGATATACATATTATTACCTTTATTCTATTGCCAATTGCGACACGAACTTTGTCAGTTATTATTAATTTCAATAAAAAGAACAGATAGGGAGGTATAATAAATTAAATTCACCAATGTGACAATTTCAGGAGGATAGCAGCTTGGCGGGATATTAAGACCGACCAAACTCACGAGCCTGAAACATCAGATTCCACCAATCAAACCCCAATTATTTTTGCAACTAATACTCAGTGAGTGTTTACTACTTTTGGAGTTGTATAATTCATTATGGAATTCATATCATATGAACCTAATGTCGTCGTATTAAAGACTAACTGTAGCTTAAATAACTATGTGTAGGTACACATATATTGCAGGACAGCGAAAGTATTCAGTATGTTATAGGTGTGTAACTTGTCAATCTATAATATGTAATAGATAACAATACCCATATACTTTTCACTTGACATATTCCAACAGTCATTACTGTCATTAGACTTACAAAGCAATACTAAAGTTTTAGCTACGCATGTAATATTTTCAAATAATTTCATTCAAACTGTCCACTCAAAGACATTACCTTTTCAAATCAACCAATCACCATGTGAGACGGCGCTGCGCGCTGCATACTGTCGGCAACCTCTCAAAATGAGCGTCTCAGACCGAGCAGAGTCACAGTTAAAATTATCGTGTTATTGTGTACCTATGAATAATTAGTATATTTTAATTTCTCGCAATTAAAATAAAAAGTAAAGTAGCTCTGGTTTAGAAACCATATTACTGGAACAATTTGAAAACAAACGATGAAAAAAAAACTCGCGGTAATATTATGGCTTGTTTTAGGCTGTTATCAAACAACATATTTATTATACTAATATCATGGGGCATTCCTCCACAAGTCGACCTACCTAGCGTCAAGTCCCCGCCTCCTATATTATTGTGATATGAGCTAGCTTTATTGACTGCGTAACTTACTTTTCCTAACTAGTGCGGAGAAGTAAAATTTTGCGCACGCTTTTCGTACGTTAATTTCTCTTTTTAAGGCACTTGTTATGAGAAAAGTCGTTCGATACACGTGTAAAAACTTCTTTTTAACTCGGGTGATTGACTTTCATCCTCGTGGAAAAAATTTTTTTTTTTGCACTTGCATCGAAATGCAACTACTACTACTACTACTATTCTTCCCCTCTTGCTCGCACCAGTCGCGCCAATATGCGTGTGCGACAAGGATGACTGGAAAATAACTTGTACAAACATTAAGTTTAATCACGTTTCTGTAATATTATTATGAAGGCTATTCTTCTGTTTCTACCTATCGTTATCCCGGCTTTTGCCAGGGTCCGTACCTACCTTTCCTCCTCTTTGCGCGATCCTGGGCATCTTCATACTTCACTGTCTGTCCATCTGTCTGTCTATCACCAATATGTATCTAATGGATAATTAGTTGAAATTTTCTCAGATGATGTACAGCCAGCAGCAGATATTGCTAAGCGGGCAGAGTTTTCAAAATAAACTATGCACGACTATTAGAGTGTGTTAAGATCATTGTGAACACCCTACTCGTTAAGCAATATCTGCTGCTGATTGTACCTACCTAAAATATTGCCGATATAACAAGAAACACTAAAAATAATTAAATATTTATATAGCTATGTTTTGTCGTGTTTCGAATAATAACAACATAATTTAAAAAAATATATTTCTTTATTATTGGACGATTAGTATATGAACAAATAAATATATTTAGCATGTGACCATCTTACACATATCAACCTAGTGCCACAATAAACTCCATCAAGGCTTGTGTGAGAACTAAACTACAAAATATGTAATATATAGAATAGATACATACAAATACTTAAATACATATTGAATAGTTGGAGTCCTAATTTTATTAATCTGTACGTAGGTATGAACATGGCATTATGATTTTAGATTAGGCAATCTCTTATGGACCTATAATGATAACCTATCAGGTTTTATACTTGCAGACTATTTTATTCAAATAATTTTAAGTTTTGTAGTCTACCTAAAACCTTCTCTTCTTAAATCACTCTATCGATAAAAAAAACGCATCGAAATCCGTTGCGTAGGTGTAAAGATTGAAGCATACAATAGGGATATAGGGACAAGAGAATGCGACTTTGTTTTTTATTATGTAGTGATATGGAAGATTATAACCCCTTTATTCATAACCGTCTCCTAATTTAGCAAACTGTTTTTGGGGTTCCGTTGCCAAAATTGCAAAAAACGATTACCTTATATTCGTCAAGTCATGTCCGTCTCTGTCCGTGTCTGTCCGTCACATCCAATTTACTCGGAAACAATAAATGGAATACTCGGAAGTAATGATATTTGGTGAGGATTGTGTTGTATGAACCGCCAATGATATATAAGTAAAGATACGTCTTACTCTAACAAAATGAGCGAAATAAATACTTCACACCATACACCTCCTACAATTTATTGATAGTTGACAAACACTTATCTTCATACTTCATAATGCGTAAAAGAGATGGTAAAATACATATACATACTCGTATTTAATTAACGAAAAAGAGACAAGATGTATCTCTTATAGTTTTTGAGATAGGTTGTTTTAACTGTATTTTTTATGATAAATTGATAATGGTACGGAGTCCGACTCGCACTTGGTGGGTTTTTTAATTCATAATACATACATAATTATTATATACGTATAAAAATCAACTACAGGAAACAACGTATCACCTTCCTAGTAAGTTTGTGTGTCTGTTGGTCCATACGGAAGAAAACGTTGATTTAAACTGAATACCTAAATTCTCAAATTTGAAGTCTTCATGACCTAAAAACTAAGTAAACCTCCACGTTAATGAAATCAGAAGATCTGTTTGTCTGTTCGTCTCTGTGCCTGTTCATAGCCTGGCTGAAAGTTATAGTTTGCCTGTCGATTTGCCTGCCCACCTGTTTTTCTTTGTTTGAATGCATGATTTTTGTACATGTGACCGTTTCAATTCGTAACAGATCCCTGTAAAATACACTGAGCAAATTTGATAGTCACCTACTTACCTATGTGTAAACATAATTATTGATAGGCAAGGTTTGTATATTTATTTTAAAATATACTTTCTGCAAATAGGTAGGTAGTTAAAATATTTTTTGTGCTGTCCACATGGCTTGTTAAGAAATTAAAACTTGTTTGAACCCATTGAACTTAAAGATCTAGAGTATTTCCGCTGGGAAACAATTCTTATTATAATAAGCGAACTCTGATTCAGAAAATATTATTTTGCATCCGTCTGAATTTCACAACTGATTCTTGTAAAATGGTATGTAATGAGTATAAGTTGAGTGGCCGTGTGGTGATGGCAATAGAAATACATTTGTTACCACCCCAACTCTTCCCGTGGGTGCCCTAATAGTCAACTAAGGGATTCGAAGTGTCACTGACCATTATTTATTGAATATTGGATGATGGGCAACAGCTTGCCCTGCGTGGCGATTATGGGTATTTACTTCCTAATGCGTCCGTATGCTTAGGTACCTAATACGAGAGGCCTTTGTCCAGCAGTGGACTAATTATAGACTGATGATGTGATCTGAGTTTAAGTTACCGTACGAGCCCAACACTTGCCCCATTCTTGATGGTGGATGTGATAAATAAAATCACTGATCTATGGTTATGGTTATGATATAATTTATTGTAAACTAACGCATGAAGAGTATCAGCTACGGACGTATAAACGTTAACGAATAAAGTAATTAAAATAAGTGTATTAAGTCAGCGTGATCGTGGGTACAGCAATTATATTTAATGCTGTCGGGGGGATGTGCAGTGCTTGCAATGTACAGTTACTATAACTTTTCTTATGACATACATAAAGAATTACCACATGACTTGATGCCCACCTGACGGTGTGTTTATTTTGTGAAGTTTCAAAATCATTGTTTGTATGTCTGTCTGTCTCTCTGTCTGTTTAGGGCTCCCTCTAATCCCTCTATATGGCATTTTTTTTTCGAAACGCTTATGTTATAAGAGACTTGGCATAATCAATTTTTGTAAACAATATTTAGAATATTACTTTGCCAGAAACTATTTTGGCATATTATTATTTAGGTCATATGTTATTTCGCAGAAATTGGATTTCCATATTTTTGGCATAGGTACATAATTATACACGGTGTTACGCGAGCACTGCGAAAGATTTTAACTATGCATTCTAGACATCAAAATAAACACAAAATATTATGAGACCTTATGTCAATTCCACCAAAAAAAATTTTTTTCTTTTTTTTTAGGCCGATTTGAATATTTTTTAACATTTCCAGTACTTTTTATCATAACAACAATTTGTTTAAATTATTTATTTCAATTGTTTTTTTAGGTACCTACAGGTTATTTCGTCAAGTCTATTCGTATTTTTTGATTGTCAGGCAAAAGGTGTGGTAATATTAGAACACATTGTGGTAGCATTGTAATTCAAAAGAAGTTAAATGACGAGTTACGTCGAAAAACTTATTTCGAAAAAAGGTTGATTATCTCTGAAACCAAGCCGAATCCAGGAAATGTTATGTAACATTAAAGACTCTAAATATGGTCAGGAATCCAGCATTAAAATCTTTCGGAATGCTGACGTAACACCGTGTATACAACTCTCCGAAACTTACTTCACATACATATATTTTACGTTAGGCAGAAATGCATTATCTATTATGGTAGATTGGGTTTGGTACATACGAGGGCTGTTCCGAAAGTTTTTAGTTGCTCCGGTTCTATTTATGCGATTTCAATAAAACTGACACCATTTTGAGGGCTATTTCAATGACGCTTTAGGCGGTGTAAATTTGTTTTAGTAAAGATTTTAGATAATTTTATTATTTTGTTTTACTTAGACGTGTCGAGCCTTACTCCAATGACCATGATACCGGTTTTTAAGACACTTTTTTAATGAGATGCTATGAACATCATTCGCTTATAAAACTATTTTATTTTATAGGTACTAGTAATTGAAGATATTTCCGTTATTATTAAGTACAAATTACGTGATATCCTTTACTTTAATCATAAATGAGTAGGCATCGAAAAAAATCGTAAACTCTTAAATTGGAATTTCGAATATTGTAAAATTATCCTTCAATCAATAATATTGTTCTTCAATTATATGTAATTAAAAAAACGCAAAACTAACTAAATAATATATCCCGGGTATATTCAAGTACGGCTTTCAAAGATTTTAATACAAAACATGCGTCAATGTGTCAAAAATGGCTAATTTTTCCATGCAATGTAAAATTTCATACAAAACAGCAATTTGTAAAATAAATATAATAAAAAAACTATTTCCATTACATGCATAAATTTATTAACCATAATAAGTATTGAAATGTCCCTCACAATGATATAAATTTAATTTAAATCGCATGAATAGAACCGGAGCAACTAAAAACTTTCGGAACAGCCCTCGTATACTTATTATAACGATGTAATAAGACAATGTTAAGAAAAAGATGAGGTGATTGGTTAGTTAGGTTAGAACTACGATCTTGACTACCGTTCATTATTGCTGTGGCAAACTGGGTAAGGTTAGACTAGAAAAATTGCGATCTCATTAGGAATTCACTGCTACGACAAAGTGGGTTAGGTTAGAACTGCCATCTCATTATTAAGTCACTGCTATATCAAAGTACGTTAGGTTACGTTAGAACTGGGTAGGACAAAGTGGGTTAGGTTAGGTTAGAACTGCCATCTCATTAGTAAGTCACTACTATCTCAAAGTACGTTAGGTTAGGTTAGAACTGCCATCTCATTAGTAAGTCACTACTGTATCAAAGTACGTTAGGTTAGGTTAGAACTGGGTAGGACAAAGTGGTTTAGGTAAGGCATCGGTCTCACCGCGAGCTACTAAGCTATGAACTATCGGCTACAAACACGAACAAAAGATACGCACTCCCGTGTAAATATAAAATATTTTAAAATAAAAATAAAACCGCCTTCAAAAATTCGCCCAAACTAAAAAGTCAAAAATAATTTTAGTTCCTACTTCTTAGGATTTCCTACACAAACCTTTAAACCTTTTACCCTATTCATTGAAATAAAATATTATGGCTAGGTACCCTACAGATTTCTTAGAAGTCGGTGCCAAGCCAAATATGTTCTCTTCGCGAGTATATAACTGTATTTGATAGAGGCTAGAGCTTTGTAACTTACTGTCACTCCGGTTATGCTTTCATCAAAATGACTGAGGTAGAACATTCTGTTGATAAAAACATAATCAGAGTGACAGTAAGTTACAAAGCTCTATCTAATATATACCTGAATGAACGTATTTGGCTTGGCACCGACTTCTAAGAAATCTGTAGGGTACCTAGCCATAATATTTTATTTCAATGAATAGGGTAAAAGGTTTAAAGGTTTGTGTAGGAAATCCTAAGAAGTAGGAACTAAAATTATTTTTGACTTTTTAGTTTGGGCGAATTTTTGAAGGCGGTTTTATTTTTATTTTAAAATATTTTATTTTTTGCTTTTTAGTAGTGTAAAATCGTTATTTAGTATGCTCTAAATACTTATAATTAGAATGTACTGCACTGTAATAGGCCAGAAAACCTGAACTGGATACCTTAAATATTCAAAGAATTATCCCATTATGAAGGAGATATACATTGTATCATCAGCAAGTATGAATAATTTCAAAGATTATAGGTAACAGCCTTAGCATGCCTATATTATTTAAAGAATCATTTACCGCTAACCAACATGTCATAACTACTAAGCAAACACTTAAATAGATCTCGAAAATGTATGACAGTTGTTATATTCAAAGAATTATCCCATTATCAAGGAGATATACATTGTATCATCAGCAAGTATGAATAATTTCAAAGATTATAGGTAACAGCCTTAGCATGCCTATATTATTTAAAGAATCACTTACCGCTAACCAACATGTCATAACTACTAAGCAAACACTTAAATAGATATATTCAAAGAATTATCCTCCAACTCCTAATAGTTAAGGAGTTATACCTTTCGTCATCAGCTCACCAACATGAGACTATGACCACCTAAAGGCAAATACTCAAATAGCTTCCAAAATACATGAACTGTGTTATATTTAAAGAATTACCCCCCAACTCCTAATTTCTAAGGAGTTGTACCTTCCATCATCAGCTCACCGACATGAAAGGATGACCACCTAAACGCAAATACTCGAATAGCTTCCAAAATACATGAAATATGTTATATTTAAGGAATTGTCTCCCAACTCCTAATCTCTAAGGAGTTGTACCTTTCATCATCAGCTCACCAACATGAAAGGATGACCACCTAAAGGCAAATACTCAAATAGCTTCCAAAATACACGAAATATGTTATACTTAAAGAATTATCCCCCAACTCCTAATTGCTAAGGAGTTGTACCTTCCATCATCAGATCACCAACTTAAAACGTTCATGACTAGACGCAAATACTTGATTAGTCTTCGAAAATAAATGAAAAATGTCATGTGTGCCTACAACATTTGAAGAGTTCCCTCGATTTCTCCAGGATTCCATCATCAGATCTGGATTCGGTGACAATGGGACCAACTAGAAGGTATACCCATTCAAACAAAAAAAGAATTTTTCAAATCGGTCCACGCGTCTTTGAGTAATCGGGGAACATACATAAAGAAAAAAAAAAAGATTTCGACGAATTGTAAACCTCCTCCTTTTTGAAGTCGGTTAAAAATAGAGTGTCTCTTTTATTTACACGGGAGTGCGCATCTTTTGTTCGTGTTTTTTAACCGATAGCTCGCGGTGAGACCAGTGCCTTAGGTTAGAACTGCCACCTTATTAGTAAGTCACTACTATATCAATGTAAGTACGTTAGGTTAGGTTACAATTGCGACCTTATCAGCAATTGACTGTTATGACAAAGTGGTTTAGGTTAGGATACAACTGCGACCTCAGCAAGTCAGCAGTAATTCACTGCTATGGCAAAGTGGCTTCGGTTAGGTTAGGTTAGAATTGCGACCTTGTTAGATTAAATTATGCTCAATTAGTAAGTCTACAGTAGAGTAAATTGTATTTCCATTTCAACAATTATAAAGAAAAAGAAATGTATTTTCCTTTACTGTCATGGCAAAAAACTCGACAAGAAAACGTTATGCATATCTTGCACGGGAAAGAGAGGGCTGGAAGATACTCCAACGACAAGTGAATAACTCTGTGATGATGATGATGAAGGTGACCGTCTGTTCATTATAAGAAAAATATTTGAGAGTTCAACCCACAGTCCCTTATATTCCAGTATGTGTGTCTATTTGTCCGTCCGTGGCTAAGCTCGGCGATCGTTAAGGTGCATGCAGGCCAAAAGAGCATTCGCTGTTCTAACCCCCAACTCTACGAAATTCGATCGTTACACGAAACGAGATTCGTTGAATTCGTAGAGTGGGGGATAGAACAGCGAATGCTCTTTTGGTCTGCATGCACCTTTAGTATCAGCTAGAAAGCTTAAATGTGGCATGTACATGTATATTTTTATACCACCGACATCGACAGAACGATGAAAAAAATGAAATTTTACGGTAAGTATCTATAGAGGACACGTAAAATGATGATGTTTTATTTGCACTTTCACCTTATGGTATGTGGTGTCTTTGGGTCCATATTGGCACTTATACAATTTTTTCTTCGAATATTTTTACTAATACCGTTTTTTACTCATAATCATCATTACTCCGAAAATTTTTTCTCATACTTTTTTTCTTACTAAAAATTATACTTCTACCTACAATGTTCATAACGATTTTTATTTCGAAATTTTATCCTCCTAAAGTCGTCAAGTAGATTAATCTAAACTCATAAAGTTATTTGAAATAAATTGTTTATTTATAAACATTTTCCCATTAGGTTCACTCTGTTGTGGTATAATTCTTTTATGAATAACATAAACTATGTAGTCATAATGGGCTTTGTGCAGAAACTGTTGTGACATACTCAACTTTAGCATATTTCTTTTTGGCAGATTTCGAGTTGTTCGAATATTATTCGAGCATAATTTCGATGCTCCTATTTATGATGAGGCATAATCTGGATGTGCAGAAAAAGTATCGGCATAGTTTGTTTTAGCATAACAGAGAAGGAATAATTACAACCTCTCAATATAATCGAGGTAGTAGTAATATTCTATACGTTACTTACTGTGTTACTGAGCTGAGTACTTTCTAGGTTGCTAAAAAAAAAATAACCTCGAAGACTAAGGCGGGAGCAAAGCTCCCGCCTTAGTCTTCTAACCTAACCTATCCGAGTCGGATCTGCCCCGGAAGGTTTTGTTCGCTCGCTTCGCTCGCTCACTGCAGAAATTTTCACCCTCACAGCAAATTCTGCCTGACGAAAAAGGCAAGTTTCGCACATGTGGCTACATGCCCAAAAAAAAAATGCAAATCTAATTTCTGTCTTATAACACTCGGCGTAATTAATGATATGCCAAGATAGTTTCGGACAAAATAATATTAGAAATATTGTTATTTAAGCCAAGTGATGTTTCTGTCTCATTAAGTTGATGCCAAAATAGATTATACCAAGTCTGTTATGTCCTAAGCGTTTCGGACAAAAAAAGTTTAGAGGGAACCCGTTTAGTACAGTACCTACTCTGCCACAACCTGATTTGTGCAGGTAGCTAGTTTACAGTAATAGTACGATTTATATTTAATTAAACAAAAATAATTCATACATAAAACCAGTACAGATAAAAATAAATACCTATAACATTAGAATATATAGCATAAAATAAGTATAGTGAAAAATTATATAAACATAAAAGTTAGTACTAAAAATTTTACTAATACCGTTTTTTACTCATAATCATCATTACTCCGAAAATTTTTTCTCATACTTTTTTTCTTACTAAAAATTATACTTCTACCTACAATGTTCATAACGATTTTTATTTCGAAATTTTATCCTCCTAAAGTCGTCAAGTAGATTAATCTAAACTCATAAAGTTATTTGAAATAAATTGTTTATTTATAAACATTTTCCCATTAGGTTCACTCTGTTGTGGTATAATTCTTTTATGAATAACATAAACTATGTAGTCATAATGGGCTTTGTGCAGAAACTGTTGTGACATACTCAACTTTAGCATATTTCTTTTTGGCAGATTTCGAGTTGTTCGAATATTATTCGAGCATAATTTCGATGCTCCTATTTATGATGAGGCATAATCTGGATGTGCAGAAAAAGTATCGGCATAGTTTGTTTTAGCATAACAGAGAAGGAATAATTACAACCTCTCAATATAATCGAGGTAGTAGTAATATTCTATACGTTACTTACTGTGTTACTGAGCTGAGTACTTTCTAGGTTGCTAAAAAAAAAATAACCTCGAAGACTAAGGCGGGAGCAAAGCTCCCGCCTTAGTCTTCTAACCTAACCTATCCGAGTCGGATCTGCCCCGGAAGGTTTTGTTCGCTCGCTTCGCTCGCTCACTGCAGAAATTTTCACCCTCACAGCAAATTCTGCCTGACGAAAAAGGCAAGTTTCGCACATGTGGCTACATGCCCAAAAAAAAAATGCAAATCTAATTTCTGTCTTATAACACTCGGCGTAATTAATGATATGCCAAGATAGTTTCGGACAAAATAATATTAGAAATATTGTTATTTAAGCCAAGTGATGTTTCTGTCTCATTAAGTTGATGCCAAAATAGATTATACCAAGTCTGTTATGTCCTAAGCGTTTCGGACAAAAAAAGTTTAGAGGGAACCCGTTTAGTACAGTACCTACTCTGCCACAACCTGATTTGTGCAGGTAGCTAGTTTACAGTAATAGTACGATTTATATTTAATTAAACAAAAATAATTCATACATAAAACCAGTACAGATAAAAATAAATACCTATAACATTAGAATATATAGCATAAAATAAGTATAGTGAAAAATTATATAAACATAAAAGTTAGTACTAAAAATATGTATGAAAAACAATATTATGAACATAAATAATTCTATGTGATGATGATTATGAAATAAGATTATTCTAAATACCGATCATTATGAAGTTAAATTGTATAAGAAAAATTTTCGGAGTTCCAATAATCTAAGTTGCAATTTTATAAATACTTTAGCGCACCCGGTGTCTTTAGGTATGTGACCTTATCATCAAAAGCGGTTGTTTATGCAATATAGAAATAGATAAAAATCTCTTGAAAACTCCAAATAATTGTGCCAGGGAGACACTAAACTTATTGTTAGAATAATATTTATTTTACGTAATGTATACCGTTTTTTAGTGTGGGGATACAACAGGAACCCCTGTCTCTCTATATCTCCGTACACTGCTAACTTTAGTGATCGTTAGTAAATACCTACTAATAATATATATTTGGAATGAATGAATGAACGAATGAATTAATGAATGAATGAAAAGTTAAATAATTAAACGTAAAGTTTAATTAAATAAACGTTAGTTATGCACGTCGATAGATGCGTAATAAGTCGTTCATTTTTCTTGTTAGATTTGCGGATAAGTTCGAGCATTTTTTGAAGGGGTAGTAACAAAAAAATGCTAGTAATTTGTATTTTAGTCTACTATTATTTATTGTACTGGTGAAAAAGTAACCCTGTATATCTATGTATTATTCATTATATCGTCGTTCATCACAAATAATAGCGCTTGTTGTCGGACGGTAAAATGCACACTACGCAGCGGTCTTGGGTTCAATCCCCAGCCCGAATCATTTACTTTATTTTATAAGCTTATGTATGTCATATTATATTATATTCACAAGTCCTTTACGGTGAAGGAAAACATCGTGACGAACCTCCATACATCTGCGATAAAAAACAAGGATGTATGTGAGGTCTCCAACAAGTACCTACTGGGCCAGCGTTGGCACCACGCAAAATATGCACGTTTGATGTCGAGACGCTAAAAAATGCCCTGAATACAATACAATCCAAAAATACCGACACCACAAGTCTTAACTTTACTAGGCCGATGTGTGTGAGAATGTCCCAGGATATTGATTTTTTTGTGTGTGACTAGACGAAAACTATGCATCATGGGCTATGATCGAAATGATCATTTTTTCACAAGGTTGATATTTAATATGCTCCTACTCGTAAACAAAGGGTAGCATTTCTTGCTGGTCACAGACCACCTCCTGTAGACTTTCATTACCTATAAGGTGACTCGCAGTCACCAGCAGTTATATTTCTCGCACTGATATACTTCGACGCGGCGCTCGTCGTGCTTGTTCAGTTGCGACTAAGTAACAGACCCGTAAATAGCGCTCGTTTTTGGCAATAAAAAAGCCGAAAAAGTGCATTTCACTGCTTTACATGGAGTGTTGTGTGAATTGGTATGCAAAGACAACAAGAAGTTCTAATTTAAAAATATAGATTAGCGGCCCATGCTGAAAAAAATATGGGTCATTTGAACCACCAGGTGACCTATCTAGAACGATAAGAGCATAAAATAATAAGATTCAGCACTATGCCGTCACTTGTAAGCTGTCCAACTGACTCCTGGTGAGAATTTAAAAGTACAGGTAGAGTGAGTACATTTTGGTCATATATTTTTGTACGGCATTCTTACCACCGATAGATCCATGAAAAATAATAAGAAAACGCACAGTGCCGTACAAAAATTGTGCGCCACAAAGTCTGATTTTTTTTTATTTTCCGACTATCAACAGGGTAAATTTGGTCATTTCATTTTGTACGGCATCTGTGTCATATTATTTCAATACTGCTTCTAATCCATTATTTCGCAACGCCGTACAAAAATGATGTACCAAGGGGAAAAAATCGAGGGTTGCAATCCCTTCTCTTTCCGTGGTCCAGGGGGTGATTTGACACAACATGAAATAAATTTATTTTGAAAGTATTTCATGCATAGATAATATTTTTTCATATGCCGTATATTTTCGTTGGTCCAAAGGGAAAAAAAAAACTGTACGAAATGTAAGGTGATTTTTTTTATACGGCATTTAGATATTTTATTTTTACTAATAGTCATAGTCTTTTCTTGATTCTAGGTTCCTAGTTAGAAACTATAAAAGTGATAACGTCATAGGTAAATAAATCTTTACATCTTAAATTTGTACGTAAGACTTGGATTTTGACAAATACATATTTATGTTTCAGAAAATAATAGATAAGTTAATTCGATGAAGACGTTGATTCCGATAACAACTGAGTAACTGATTCCAATACTGCATAAATTTATCTAATTTCTTAAAAAAATATATATTATTATCATAAAATATATAGATTTTTTCTAAAAAATCATTGTTTTATTTATTGACATCATTACAATGAAACAAATCAATTATATATTATATGTATGTATCAATAACGTTTGAAGTGTATATTAAACCAAAAAGTATACATAACTGTTGATACTGGGATTTTTCATTTTCAATTCTTGGACATAATATACACAACGTTTCAATTCTGCTAGACGTCATAGTGATTTTATCATATTATCAATTGTTCTCTTCAAAAATATGTTAATACCGCACTGCATCAGATGGCCATGAAGTACCCTTAAAATTGTAGCGTGACTTTCATCAGCCTAAAATATATGGTCTGCATAAAAATGTACGGCATTATTTTTTCCTAATTTATCTCATCATCATCATCATTTCAGCCAAAAGACGTCCACTGCTGGACATCTAATTTATCTATGTTAATGTTATTTAAAACAAGGGATAAAATGTAAAAAATTGCTATATTTCATTAATCTATGATATTTATACTTTTACATTAATTTGCAAAATTTCAGCTTTTGTATTTCTCTATAATTCTTTTTAGAACGGTTTATTTTGAACGGCAATACTATGTAAGGATTGTGTTTTACAACATCATGTTAAAAAAGAAGTTCCCGTACAGGATCAAATGATTTTACAGCTGTAAAAATCAAGGATACGATGAAATGAAGATGATTATTGATATACATTCAAATGGACTATCATTTTTTGACAGCAATATTTTTAATAGTACTTTTGAGTGCTAGATTATGTTTTGGAACCGAAGCCGTACTTTTGTAAATCACCCCCTGGACTACGGAAAGAGAGGGGATTGCAACCCTCGATTTTTTCCCTTGTCGCATGATTTTTGTACGGCGTTGCGGAATAATGAATTAGAAGCAGTATTGAAATAGTATGACACAGATGCCGTACAAAATCAAATGGCCAAATTTACCCTGGTGAATGTCGGAAAATAAAAAAAAAATCATACTTTGTGGCGCACAATTTTTGTACGCCACTGTGCGTTTCCTTATTATTTTTCATGGATCTATCGGTGGTAAGAATGCCGTACAAAAATATATGACCAAAATGTACTCACTCTACCTGTACTTTTAAATTCTCACCAGGAGTCAGTTGGACAGCTTACAAGTGACGGCATAGTGCTGAATCTTATTATTTTATGCTCTTATATCGTTCTGGATAGGTCACTTGGTGGTTCAAATGACCCATATTTTTTTCAGCATGGGCCGCTAGTCTAATAGACTGAACTACATTCCGCAGAAAAGTCATACTACATAGTACTTCTGTCCCATTTATCAAATCAAAAATGCAATGTGCTATTGCTTTCTTACGAAGCACGTGTACCATTAGTGGTGGGACAATGTTGGTTTCGTTAATTACCGTGACCACGTGCTTTGTTTAAAGTAAGTTTAACCGGGTTTACGGAATAGAGATGAAAATAAGGATTGATTTTTAGCAATGTAACATTTTACAATCTTTTTTAGATTAGATTATTCAGTAGTAAGCTGTAGTTTGTAGTTTTTTACGTAGTTAGTAGTAAGTAAACAAGTCGTTTGATTCAAATTTTTTATAGTTTATTGTGTAAGTACGTAATGTGGACAGTTTTTTTAACGCAGGTTTTTTGAGTCAGGAACGCTCATCGCCCATGTGATTCCACCGATGGGCCTGACAATGATTGATCTCGAAGGCAGTACGAGGGCACTCGGAGTTGATTTGACATCGATAAATGTTATGTTGGCTTTTTAGTATTATCTTGGTATGCAGTTGGGTTCCGTGTCATAAGATAGGCCTGATGATGAAATTGGACGAAGTTTGAGGGAACTCGGAATAGGTTTGAGACAATGATATCCTACGATGACTTTATAGGATGAGCAGTTAGGTCAAATACCACAAGATAGGCCTGATGATGAACTTGGAGTAAGTGCGAGGGAACTCGGAGTTGGTTTGAGATAATGATATGTTCTGTTGGCTTTTTAGGATCCTCTTGGTGAGCATGTGTCAAATATCACAAAATAGGCCTGATGATGAATTTGGAGTAAGTGCGAGGGAACTTGGAGTTGGTTAAGGATAATGATATGTTGTGTTGGCTTTTGAGGATTAGCAGTTGGGTCAAATACCACAAGATGGGTCTGGTGATGAACTTGAAGGAAGTTCGAGGGAACTCTGAGTTGGTTTCAGATAATGATATGCTATGTTGGCTTTTTAGGATTAGCAGTTGGGTCAAATACCACAAGATAGGCCTGATGATAAAGTTGGAGGAAGTGCGAGGGAACTCGAAGCTGGTTAAAATCATCATCAATATTATCGAAGCAGATGTTAAAACTAACATGAAAATGTTTATCACAATATGTAACTATTATGTAGATGACACGTGTAACAATGATAAAATGGTGTTAAAAAAGTGATATTTCTTGGACGTGAGAAAAACAATAGTTTCCTTGGGTTGCGGTGTTCTGTTCCGTTAGAATTGGAGATGTGCTATAATTACTTATTCTGTGGTGAAAGTGAGTATTTTATTTATACACTAACTTAGAAATTACTAAATGTGTATTGTACAGGTTAAAGTATATATTCATTTGTTACTTAAGTACCAACTAGTTAATCTGCCATATCTGAGGCAGCCCTGTTGCGTGATTGTGCGAGTTGCGCGTGTACAAACATACCCGTACGCACACATAGGCACAGACAAATGTCAGATTTAGTTTTTGTATGACGTATCCACCCTGTGACATAATTGTATAATTTGGCATGTAATTCAGGATAATATTTTTCCACAGCTCCATTTCGTCACAGGTTTTTTTTCTTCGTGGCATTTTTAAATCACTCGGCAATAATTATTTTGTGAAAAGAGTTATCGGTATGGTTAAATTAATCGACATCCTTTCCAATAAGCGACAATATCAAATAGCAAAATTGGCTAAGCAGGTATACCCACTAAAGTTAAGTATGGAGGGTAGGTATTAGAAATGAGAAATAAATAATGTTGATAAATTTAAACCTTATCCCCTGATCTGTGTAGGCGTCCTGAAAGGACGTCTGTCACCAATGTAATTGAAATTTGAATTTTATTTTCAAGGTTTATTTTCCAGTAGTAGGTACTTTTTTGACAGACCACATATACATATGACCACATATATATATGTGTATATATATACATGGGTTACTTTTTCACCAGTACAAAAAATCAACATACGTAATAGTAGTCCAAGTTACAGAATACTAGCATTTTTTGTTAGTAGGTACAAAAAAACTGAAATACCAATGTTTTAACTTATCCGCAAACCTAACAGGAAATTTGGACGCATTGCGCATTATCAATGTGCATAACTAGCAAAACACACGAACTGGCAACTATTTATTTAAAACGTCATCGTACGCGGCATGGCGGGTTGGAAAAGCGGCGGCGGTAATGTGCATCGAGTATCAACTTATCATTATGACTTGGCAAAAATATCTTACTAGATCCCAAATCCTCCGTCTTACTTGCACGGGCTTAGGCCCGTCAAAATAAAGAATTTTTCTGTGTGTTATAAATAAATAAATAAATAAATATCTTGGGACATCTTACACAAATCAACCTAGTCCCAAGGTAAGCTCAATTAAGGCTTGTGATGTGGGTACTAGGCGACGATATATATAATAGATAGATACATATAGATACTTAAATACATAGACAACCATGACCAAGGAACAAATATTTGTGATAAATAAATACACAAATAACGCCCTCGCCGGGATTCGAACCCGGAACCTCCAGCTTCGTAGGCAGGGTTACTACCAACTAGGCTACGGAGGCTGACAAATTTGTCGAATGTTTTAAATTATGTCTGGGAAACGTGATAAAATTACAAAGTAGCACAGAAACTTTCTTTATTGAGGCGTATTTCAAAATTTTAAATCAACTTTATCTACACAAATATCGTTAAGTGCTCTAAAATGCGTCCAGAAACAATAGACAATGACCAGCATTACCCACCATCAGAACTTGGCACATACATAAAGTTAACATTATATACGATTTTTCCGGAGGTTATGAGTTTTAAATTTGGAACAGCTGTCAGATTCAAGTGGGGTGCCTATTCTGGTATCTATAAATATTCAGCCAGTCATCAACACAATAAGTTAATTCAGTATATTTTTTAGTAACAATCGGACGATATTTTCATATCGAGTGACACAAGAATAGGGACATCATTCGATTGTCTATGATTTAAAAAAAATACAGAAATTCAAATCGGTGCCATTCCTGCCTTTTGTTTATTGCCTTACAAGTGAAAAATTGTGAAAAGTTGTAAATACTTTGTGATAATACTGATAATTATTTGATAATGAGTGGCAGTGACTCGGATAACGATATGAGCACTCCGCCGGACATACTCAATGCAGCTATGACAGCAACTAACAACCTGTTGCCGCAAAAGTCGAGAGCCAAGTATGAGAAGGCTCTGTTTCTGAACGCATCTTAGAGCACTTATGATATGTGTGTAGATAAAGTAGTGTATGCAACTATACGTAATCAGGCATTACGTACAGTTGCATAAACTACTATTATGTACAATGATTGGAATCAAAAAAACATACCTAATTAATGGAGTCCATTTCTCATGCTTATTAATTAATTTACATGAATGTTTCCTTCGATATTTCCCATCACAAGTTTTCACTTTTAAGTTCATCAAAATGCTCTTATTATTGGACTTGGGCCTCTTCAACGTATACTCGCCGTTTCACCTCACCCCACAAAAAAAGTCACACTGGGTCAAATCTGTTGACCTGGCTGGTCATAACACTGGCATTTTCCAGGCGGGGCACACTTTGTTCAGCGTTAGAGTTTACTCTATACATAAAGCATTTTATCACGCTCACATGATGCTCCAGTACATCATGAATCAAGCGCCGAGCGCCTACTTTACGTATCGAGTAAACGCTAACTTAATCGTTACTTGCCAAATCATGACACTTGCCTTTTTCTTTGGCTTGTTAATCTCGCAACCATACTTATATTTATACAATCATATTTTTTCAGTTGAATATTGAAATACAGTTGAAGATTGGGAAGATACTTCAGCGGAAAGAACCTAATGAAAATGTAACGGAACACGTTTCAAGAAAATGGTATTGAACTTGGTGACAAGAAACATTCATATATTTTTAATTAAGCACAATGTTTATATACTATTTAATTTTCGACATTATAATGAGCTGTGTTTTGCCGAATAAATATTGTTACTGAATACAAGTGATGAAAGTGAGCATTTTCTACATGAGTGTCGGCGATCGAAACCGACAAGAGTTAAAGAGATCTACATTTCAACACCAACATCAAACTATATTATGCGAATGCATTATGCGAGAAAATATCTGTATACAGTACCAACCAGACTGTGCAGAAAAATAGGGGAGAGTGGGGTACAGTGAATAAAGGTGCACTGTGATAATTTTGCATTAGCTTTATTTATCGCTTTAATAATCCGGTATTCTTTTTTTACGAATTTGCTCATCTGTGTGATACTAATATTGGAGTAACTAAATAACGGAAAATACTTTTAATTATACCTGAAAAGTCTTGTTCTTGGTTTTTTTACCTCAAACTAGGAACTGTTCTGTGATTTTTGATTGAAGAGGTAACTTTAGTTCACTTTTTTATAATGAAAATGATTTTAAAGCTACATGTAAATTATATACTTGTGCTGGAAAATGTGTCCTCTAAGGAATAGGTGGGACAATAAGGTATGTAGAAAATTACAAATAAAAATAACACCACTACAACATTTGTAAAAAAAAGAGATCCACTGTACCCCACTCTCCTCTACTATGAAAATTCAGTCTTGCACTCGCGCAGAAAAATATCACATTCTGTGGAGTGAAGTTCAGGTAGAGTTCTTATGAAAACTGTCACCACTCTTAGTAACCTCGTATGTCACTATTGAATCGGAACTGAGATACGTACGCACTATAGGAGTATCTTAAAGTCCGTTGGCTCAACTGCTACTTTTATTCCTATGTAAAATAAGAGTGACAGCTGGTAACCACAGTTACCAAAAGCTATTGAGTGGCTTTTATGGATCGAATATTCGCTGTGTCGAAAATCGTAGAAATAATGTATCCTAAAATCAAAATTAATGTTTCGATTGGACAATCGACGTATATTTGTGACCGAGATTGTCATCCCATAATCTCGGTCACAAATATACGTTGGCTCGACTGCTACCGGATCGAATATTCGCTGGGTCGAAAAGTGTATAAACGAAACCATAATTGTAATTGGTTACCGGCGCAAACATCACACTTGTAAACAAAATGTAAAAATTGTCTCACTTGTACTCTGTTTGGTTAGGTATTTTAAAAAGGTAAAAAATCTTGCACTATCTTTTTATTGAAAAATGCATTTAAAAATCCAAACTAGGTACTTAATGAATCAAAACAATGTAAATCACTGTATTCCTTTGTTATATTACGTATATTTGGTAAAACTTATTTTCTACTTGTAGTTTCAATAAAAAGATACTGCAAGATTGTTTACCTTTTTTTAAATATCTAACCAAACAGAGTATAGAATATAGAGCAAGAATATATTATGTATATAAAAACTATAATATGTATGTGTCAACCATTCGGCAACCCATTATCTCGATTACATCGTTAATAGTAGCCCCAAACTTTGGTATTAGGTACTATTCGTCATCTATTTACTGAAGTATTCCTACATGGATATAAAACAATTTGTACATAGCACAGACGTTGATACAAGAACAGACGAGGCGATGAACTTTCGATACTCAACAGATTGAAACCTATGTTTTAGCTATGCATATATTTAGGCCACCAATATTTAAATTTAGCGAATATTAGTTCTCAGCAGAAGAGTACAGAAGAGTAGGTAGGTACTGTAGCCGTGCCATGAGCTGGAAAGTAAAGGATACGTAATTACGTAAGGTTTTACTCGATACGTGCATTCTATCGTGCTCGCGCTTACAAATAGGAGCGAGCGCGATGGCCTGCTCAACGTATTTAATAAAACCTAATGTTACCGATACTTGTAAAGTCATGGTACGGCTAGAAAACGGTCGCCGAACTGAAGATTGGGCCCTAAAACAGGAACTCAAAATGACTGACACTAAACAAAATTACTAGAACTTTGTTCATTTCATCCTTTAAAGGATTGGCTACCAAACCTTCGAAATGGGATTAAAATCCCAATAGGTAACTGGCTTTAAATCGGGACTTATCATTACCGGTTTGTAACCAGGTTTGTACCAAATCCAGATACGAGATGGGAAAGTTAGTCCCATTTCATCCTACCAGACGGGAAACTATATTTCCCATTTGGCAGCCAGCTATCAAATCCGAATACCAAACGGTAAGTACTAAAGGCATTTCATGGGAATTGACTCGGAAACGTTTATTTATTTTAGAAAACATTATTCCTTATGTAATGGTTTTAAGAATAAATAAACCACAAAATATATAGAAAATTCAATTCGCGTATTTATTTTGACAGTTTGTTGGTCCTTACGCCATATCACCGCCCCAGTGTCAGAAAAAAATATTAAAAACCCTCACTGAGGAAGCGGCAGTGTGAACAGCCAACGATCATCTACATATATATGTATAGGTATATTTGTTAATTTTACTGACATAGGATCTATATCTACTCTTTGTTTAGTGAGCGAGAAAAAAGTCGACAAATCATCCCTTACTCGCCTCCTGTGGAACCAGTAGCCGTACCATGAGCTGCCCCTGCGTTATTAACGCGGACTTACATAGGTGCTTTCTATACGGGTGGCTCGCCCCAAGACGCGATTACGGGCGGGATGGAAAGTAAGTCCGCGTTAAAAACGCAGCGGCAGCTTATGGTAAGCACACAGTGCCTGAAAGTATCCTTTCCCTCTCTAGTACGTTTTGTAGATACTAGGTTCAAGAAGTACCTACCTACCTACCTTCAACAATTTATAATAATACATTCTGTTGCAATGCTATCAGACAAACATCTACAGCTAGGAAAACAGCCACTATCAACCATTTGACCATTGCCGTCGGCTATACTAAATAGGTGGCCAAGAAACAAATACCTACATTCCCGTGAGGTTGGAATACAGAGTCCCTCTAGAAGGTTTTTAAATGTTTCAGAGCGGTCGATAATAGTACATTGTGCATCTAGGGAGGTAAGTACAGTATCACTAACGAGAGTGTTAGAAGCCCGACGCCGTAGGCGGAGGGCTTTTGATGACTCGAGTTAGTAGGTATGCCTCTTACCGATTGTGATGCATACAATGTTTTTTATAACACTTGCAGACAAAGAATATGTTATGAGACGAAATATTGGTATTCCCTAAGGAATTTCACTTTTCTATTACTCCCACTGCAATATGCACAAGCAATGGCGCGCTTAGAAAGCAAATGTGATGAAAAATGTTGAAACCGCGTAAAATAGTAGGTATTAGCTACTGTAACATGCCTAGGTAGTAGGTACTTCTGAAACATGAAATAAACTCTAGGGGGTCTAACTACACTGCATCCTAATACTCCTGAAACCTCTCTGACAACGGAAATACAGCACCTTGTTTATATGGTATAAAGCATCCGAAAATTGAGCGTCCAGCTGTTCGCCTGTGTCTGGAAAATCTTCGTTGCGTTTGTATTTAAGTAAGTACTCGTACCTAATTAGCATCTTATGGGATGGTAGGCGAAAATGTAGGTAAACTTAGACAGGATAACACTATCCTTACATATTATGTAATGTAAAATGTTAGTTGGAGACTAACATAGTAGGTATGTAGGCTAACATTTAGTAATATAAATGTTACTCCAACAAGGTCTAAAATCTAAATGTCCGATAAACCACTAGTACATCATCAGTATCGTAGTTGGTAATAAAGCAAGTCGGCAAATGTCCATCAGATCATTCAATTTGGTCTACTACTACGTGTCTAATGAATATATTTCTTCAATCTTCTAACTCCATAGAACTACCCAAAATACCTACACATTTTATTACTTATTATACTTGAGGCCCTAGCACATCTTGTACAACAATATTGGCAGCAATTAGTGACCTGCTCGCAACTTCTCATCTCTTTTGAATCAATGTAATCAAAAAGGGACGGGTAGCCGCGACAAGGTTCCTGTCATGCACGATATGTGCTAGTGCCGTTGATCAAGTATAATACTATGAATTTCTTAGGTCAATCTATACTCGTAATTATATTGCCACATTGTTCCTAGCGAATAGAGACCCGCTGCGGTAAATACTAGTGTTTTGGGACATAAGTAACTTTCTTTGATAACTTTTTTATTTACCAGTAAGTAGCTGTACCAAAAAATATAATACTCTAAAGAGTTGTACATAACGGCGACGGATAGGTATTACCCGAAGAGTACGGGAATAACTTCTTTACTACAGCTGTTGTTATATCTGTACAGTTAAAAGTAGGGATTTTAATACCAAACCAGCAGTTGGTTTTGCTTTCACAAATATACAATACAATATAAAGTCATTTCCTAATTGGCGCCCTCTAGTTAGAACTTAGACCATTTAGAAAAGCTGTTCTTTTAACTGGCGCCATCTAGTTTATTGATGAGTAATGATTGTACAACTGACATTGGGTACTGACGGGAGGTGTAGTAGTGTGCGTTACAGGGTAAAATTACATAATTTTCTAGTTTTTGCATTATTGCGATTTAGAAGAACAGTATTTTGTGCAGGTTGCTATCAATTTGTACATTAGATTTTTTGCTCCTTGCGCGTATCTCAAAACATGTTAACTCTGATCTTCGGTTTAGCAGAAAATGACGAAAATATGGTGTTTGTGCAATTGTAGCGCCATCTTTTAGCAGATAAGCGGCAGGGATAGGGTCGAATCCACCTTAATAAATCAGAATAAAAAAAAAACTATTTTACGAGAGGTATTTTTTTAATTTTTTTCCACAATTTTTAATTTTGTAAATAATCAATGAATGTAAAGAACGCCATTAATATTAAAGACGACACCTGATGCACTGCGAATTTTGCGTCAAGCTTATAAGCGCGGAATTACGGTGGTGAACGAAAATATAATTTAGACACTGGTTTGTTAAAATCGATTTACTAAACAATAAAAGGAGCATTCCATGAAAACATCTACTTTTTGTCGCTTACGACTCGCTATGGTAGCTACCCTAATAAAATATGCTAGCCGCTAGGAATCACTGTCAATCTTAAAGCCTTGATATGTTATTATTATATCGTAACTCAGCTTACTAATTAAATTTTTCAAAAGTATTGAAAAGACAGTGTCGCTTACGACATGTTTTCATGGAATGCTCCAAAAGCGTACTTCAGATTGTTGTGCCTCTTGAAATGTAGTGCATTAACCATGACTAACGTTCATACAATTTATCATTAGCATCATCATCATCATCATCATCATATCAGCCGAAAGACGTCCACTGCTGAACATAGGCCTCCCCCAAAGATTGCAACAATGACCGGTCCTGCGCCACCCGCATCCAGCGGACTCCTGCGACCTTCACCAGGTCATCGGTCCACCTTGTGGGGGGCCTACCCACGCTACGCCTTCCGGTACGTGGCCGCCACTCAAGAACCTTCCCGCCCCAACGGCCATCGGTTCTACGCGCAATGTGCCCCGCCCACTGCCACTTCAGTTTAGCGATTCGGAGAGCTATTTCGGTTACTTTGAGACCATCCGCAGCAGAAGCTGCGGATGGTCTCATTTTTAATGCGATCACGCAGAGAGACTCCTAGCATAGCCCTCTCCATTGCCCTTTGGGTGACTTTGAGCCTTCTTATGAGACCCATTGTAAGCGGCCACGTTTCAGTACCGTATGTCATCACTGGCAACACACACTGATTAAAGACTTTCGTCTTCAAACACTGCGGAATATTGGACGAAAATATGTGTCGTAGCTTCCCGAACGCTGCCCAACCGAGTCGGATTCGATGATTGACCTCTTTCTCGAAGTTGGACCTACCTAACTGAATAGTTTGCCCTAGGTATATATATTCGTCTACAACTTCGAGTGTAAAGTCTTCGATTATTACGGGAGTTGGTGCTACATGGGAATTCGACATGATTTTCGTCTTATCCATGTTCATCCTAAGTTCAACTCGCTCGGAGGCTTTACTGAGGTCAACGAGCATAGTACTTAAGTCCTCCAAGGTCTCAGCCAAGACTACTATATCGTCAGCTAATCGAAGGTGAGTGAGGTACTCGCCGTTTATGTTGATACCCAGCCTTCTCCAGTCCAGAGTCTTAAAGACATCCTCCATCATTAGCTACTACACTAGTAGTCTACGCACGACATAAAGGTGCACTTTTTGAGCATGAGAAGTGAAAAGTATTATTTAGCCTTTTTAGTAAAACCACCTTGTTGCTAACCATAAGGACACTTAAAGAGTGAACACTTTTAAATTGTCGCAAGTTAAATAAAGGTTAATACAGTAAAATATTATACAAGGATACCCAAAAATGTTTATTATTTGAAAGTTTACGACAAAATAGACCAGCTATAACAATTTTATTCCTTGTCTAAGGCACGACGACAAAATTCTCGAACTTTCCTCTTGACCTGACGCATAGAATTTTGCATGGAATAATTTGTGATAAGTTTCGTACTTTTTAACCACTTTTTTTATTAATCAGGCAATGTTGTGGCCGATTGGGATGTTTTCAGCAATTTTGTTTTTATATTTGCCCAGTATTTTTCTATCAGCCGCAATTCTGGGCAATTTGGCGGATCTCTTTCCTTTAGTACAACATTGGCAGCATTCCTATTATACCACTCCTTAGCTCTAGATGAATAGTGACAACTTGCCAATTCTGGCCAAAATTATGTCGAGCAATTATGCTTTCGAATAAGTGGCAACAACTTCTTCTTTAGGCATTCGGATATATAAATATCTGTGTTAATTGTGCCAGTGGTTACAAAAGGCGAACTTCTCATGCCGCTCTGGCAAATTGCATGCCACACGAGGAACTTTTTGGCAAATTTCTCGACTGGAATTACTTTTTCTCATTCAGACAGACTCTGGTCATCGCCGGGAGAAGAGCATTGATTACCTGGTATTGATTTGAAATCAGCCATGAGATACGTTTCGTCATCAATAATTAAGCAACTGTATTTTGAACCAACAAGGCGTACAGTAGTCTAAAACGTCGGATTACTCGATTATATTGAGAAACCGTTCTCTTCGAGGCTTTTTGTTTTTTATAAGTAACAATTCCGCAGTTTATTTTTTATTTTTTGCACATTACTTTGGCTTGTTCCAATTTTTTTGAACACTTTTCGGGACGAAATAGCCGGCTTGTGATCAAACAGTTAACACACATTTAATTCTAATTTTTTATTCCGTTTTCTTATCGGATAACCCTCTCGCTGCTTTCTTTTAGTAGTTTTACCTTCTTTTAGCTTTTTTATGGTCCTTTGTACTGTTCTCCGAGTTGTATTGCACGATATTGCAAGTTCCAAAGTAGATATAAGGTATTCATAGTAAATTTTCGCAAAATAAAATCTCGAACACTTTTTTCCTTTGAAGATATCTTGAAAGATAAAAGCAAGTGACTGTTTATTTTTAAGAATAAAACATGCCAGTGAGTTCTAAATTATGAATGTAATTTAAGTTTTATCAAAAACGTCGAGAGTCTAGGAAAAAAACTGAATTATGTTAGCGACAATTTAAAAGTACTCACTCTTTAGTCTATTTGTCTGTCTGTTTGTTACCTCTTCAAATTATAACCGCTGGACCGATTTCGTTGAAATTTTGTATAGAGATACGTAGTTTGAGGTTTGACACCCGAGAAAGGACTTGGGATAGTTTTTATCTCGACAATCGCTTGTGTGTGTGTGTGCAGACGAAATGGCAGGCATCACCAAGTATAAAATTTTAATAAGATAAGATTTCATAACATATGATTAGAAAGTATACATTCGACTTGCGAAAACGTGTTGTTAAATTTAAAAGGCTTATCCTTATTCATTAACGTCTATCTTAGCAAGTCGATAAGTATTTGTCCCTTTCGGTATTATAGACATATTGATAAACCCAAAAGGGACAAACAATACTCAAAGTCAAAGTCAAATAATTCTTTATTCAAATTGGAATAGCAACAAACTCTTTTGAATCGTCTAGATATGAAAACTACTTCCGGTTCGAACCCTACACCGCTGACCCAAGAAGAACCGGTAAGAAACTTGGCGGGAATTATTTTTTCAAACAATGATGGTACATCTTACAACTAACATGCATTAAAAAAAAAACATAAAATTGATTTTAAACAAATTGAAATATAATAATAATAACAAGAGATGTAAAGTCTCTAAAAGTCACAACATTTATAAGTAATAATTTATAGAGAAGTAAGGTTTCTCTCCGAATAGGTATATAATAATAACATTATATAATGCACGTTTGGAGATGTACAAGGTCTCCAAGCGTAAATTATCGTAATTGAATGTCATGACTTTAACAAACTAATAATTAAATCCTAAATTACACCCACGGTGTTTTATCATTCATGTAGTCTTGTGTACTATAATAAGCTTTAGATATAAGTTTACGCTTTACAAAATTCTTAAATTTGTTGACTGAAAATTCAGTAACATTTACTGGAAGTTTATTATAAAATCTTACACAATTACCCATGAATGATTTCCTAATTTTATGGAGCCGAGTGGCGGGTACTGCGAGCTTATGTTTGTTTCTAGTATTAATATTATGTATGTCACAATTTTTCCTAAAATTGATAATATTTTTATATACATATACATAATATTCTCATAGATGTATTGAGAATACAATGTCATTATATTAATAACCTTAAACTTATCTCTAAGTGAGTCTCTAGGGCTCATTTTATATATCGCTCGAATAGCTCTCTTCTGCAGAACAAAAATAGTGTTAGTCTCTGAATTGGCAGCACTGCCCCATAATAAAAGGCTACTTATATACGTTCGTACTTTGTTTTGTACAGAGGGCAAGAAGTTCGAGCGGCAGTCAGCGATGCAGCTGATCAGGAAGCTCTTAGCCGAGCGTGGCGTTATGGGACTGTACAAGGGTCTCGGCGCCACCGCCGCGAGGGACGTCTCCTTCAGCGTGATCTACTTTCCCATGTTCGCCATCTTGAACGACATGGGGCCCCGGCAACCTGGGTCTACCGGAGTGCCCTTCTGGTACGTATATTGTTACTGTCTTGTAGTGTGGGCTTGAAGCTCTGGCTGTGACGGCTTCGGCGTCATCTACTTTTCCACTTTTGCCATCTTGAACGACATGGGGCCCCGGCAACCTGGGTCTACCGGAGTGCCCTTCTGGTACGTATATTGTCACTGTCTTGTAGTGTGGGCTTGAAGCTCTGGCTGTGACGGCTTCGGCGTCATCTACTTTTCCACTTTTGCCATCATGAAGGATATCGGGCCCCGGCAACCTGGGGCTACCGGAGTGCCCTTCTGGTACGTATATTGTTACTATCTTGTAGTGTGGGCTTGAAGCTCTGGCTGTGACGGCTTCGGCGTCATCTACTTTTCCACTTTTGCCATCATGAACGACATGGGGCCCCGGCAACCTGGGTCTACCGGAGTGCCCTTCTGGTACGTATATTGTCACGATCTTGTAGTGTGGGCTTGAAGCCCTGGCTGTGACGGCTTCGGCGTCATCTACTTTTCCACTTTTGCCATCATGAAGGATATCGGGCCCCGGCAACCTGGGGCTACCGGAGTGCCCTTCTGGTACGTATATTGTTACTATCTTGTAGTGTGGGCTTGAAGCTCTGGCTGTGACGGCTTCGGCGTCATCTACTTTTCCACTTTTGCCATCATGAACGACATGGGGCCCCGGCAACCTGGGTCTACCGGAGTGCCCTTCTGGTACGTATATTGTCACGATCTTGTAGTGTGGGCTTGAAGCCCTGGCTGTGACGGCTTCGGCGTCATCTACTTTTCCACTTTTGCCATCATGAAGGATATCGGGCCCCGGCAACCTGGGGCTACCGGAGTGCCCTTCTGGTACGTATATTGTTACTATCTTGTAGTGTGGGCTTGAAGCTCTGGCTGTGACGGCTTCGGCGTCATCTACTTTTCCACTTTTGCCATCATGAACGACATGGGGCCCCGGCAACCTGGGTCTACCGGAGTGCCCTTCTGGTACGTATATTGTCACGATCTTGTAGTGTGGGCTTGAAGCCCTGGCTGTGACGGCTTCGGCGTCATCTACTTTCCCACTTTCGCCATCATGAACGACATGGGGCCCCGGCAACCTGGGTTTACCGGAGTGCCCTTCTGGTACGTATATTGTTACGATCTTGTAGTGTGGGCTTGAAGCCCTGGCTGTGACGGCTTCGGCGTCATCTACTTTTCCACTTTTGCCATCATGAACGACATGGGGCCCCGGCGACCGGGGGCTACCGGAGCGCCCTTCTGGTACGTATATTGTTACTGTCTTGTAGTGTGGGCTTGAAGCCCTGGCTGTGACGGCTTCGGCGTCATCTACTTTTCCACTTTTGCCATCATGAACGACATGGGGCCCCGGCAACCGGGGTTTACAGGAGTGCCCTTCTGGTACGTATATCCTCACTATTTTGTATCCTCAAAATCGTATACGTACGAGTATATCCTCACTATCTTTATGCAGCGGCAAGATAATGTTTGGCAGGGATAGGTTGGAGCTGAAAGAACTCGGGGACGTTGATTAAGGATGTCTTACGTTATGGAAACGCAGCCGGGATATTAGCCTGCAGCTCCAGTAACGGGAAATGGAGTGAATGAGCACATCAAGTGCTTGACAGCCCGCTCGATTCCGGCCAAATGTCCCTCCAAAACATAATATAACATGCCCGTATCGTACGCATCGGACGCATCGCATCGCATCGCATCGCATTTCGTCCACTTACATTGCGATACGTACGTTGCGGATAAGTGGGCGCACTTGTGTGACTTTCTATACAAAGAATACTAAATGCAATGCGTCCGATGCGTACGATTCCGGTCTGTGGATGCCTAGCTTTTGAGCATCTCTCTCTCGCACTAATGACGTCTTCGTCGGAGTGACAGTGATGCTTGAAATTTACGAATTTCGAAGTTCGCAGAGACTTAGACCTACAGCAAACAAAGAAATTTGAAATTTCTCGATCTTTCTCGAATGAAAATATAATTATTCGATGTTAGGGCCTACGCTAGCTGACGCGGATACCCGTCGCGTGCGCACGCTCGCGGTTCCCGCTCTGGACACCCGCTGCGGGCCAGCGAGACCGCAACGGGGGCCCGCGACGGGCGCACGCCCAACTTAGGGCCTTATCACACTTGCGATTTACAAGCGATTTGAAAGCGAAACGTACGCGCGGCGTGTTCGTCGCGTGCCCGTAACCAATTCGCTGCGAGTGCGTCGCGATTTTGCCGCGATCGCGTAACGAATACGCTGCGCAGCCGTCTTGGGCAGTCACTTACATAATGGATGCGTAGCGAGTTCGCCGCGTCAAGAGTTGGAATCCATTATGTAAGTGACTGTCCAAGACTCAGATTTACTGACGGCTGCGCAGCGTATTCGTTACGCGATCGCGGCAAAATCGCGACGCACTCGCGGCGAATTGGTTACGGACACGCGACGAACACGCCGCGCGTACGCTTCGCTTTCAAATCGCTTGTAAATCGCAAGTGTGATAAGGCCCTTAGCGCTGAATTCAATAAAACAAGTCCGCGAGTGTGTGCCCGCCGCGTGCGGACACCCGTCGCCCGCCACGCGGAGGCCCTTTCCTGATTTCCACTACATCCAGGTGGTCGTTCATATCGGGTTGCACGGCGGGGTCGGCGGCCGCGCTGGGCGTGAACCCTCTGGACGTGGTCAAGACGCGCATGCAGACCCTCACCAAGGGCTCCGGCGAGCGCCAATACTCCAGCATCGTCGATTGTATCACGTGAGTACCCCGGGTTTAAGTATTACTAGATTGTGTGACCAATAGTACATTACCACCGAGGCCGGAAAGTGACTGGTTGCCGGCCGAATATATACAGTGTGAGGCCTTTAACACGAGAGAACAATGAAATGAGTGACTCCTTAGACTATCGGCAATAATCCTGTAAAGGTCCCGGTGTTTCAAAGTGGTTAAGTTCGGAGATATTGTCATTCAAAGCTATGGACCTTTAGTACTGGATCTTGGCATCACGATGTCGTAGCTTGTCAGTCGCAAGACATCTTGATAGTATACCAGGTACGAAGTCATAACAATAATTTTGTTTTTATTTTTACACTAATTTGTTACGGTTTTTAAAAAAACGATAAGTTATTGATAACTTTTAATTCAAGTAAATGAACCCATAATTATGAAAAATACATGAACAAAAAATTACAAAAAAAAGTTTTTTTTTTATTACAATATATGGAAATGATTGTTGATCAGCTTATTAATGCACCGTTTAAATTTTCGCCCCGGTTGTAGGCCACACACTGTATAGACTGATAGTATTCGGCGGGCAACCCGTCATTCATGACCGAGGTGTGTATGATGCTTTTCTCAAACATGCAATGAAATAAAACAAAAAATGTATTTTCTTTCTAAGAAATTATAAGTAAACTACATAACGAAGACTTTGAAACACAACAAAAGTCAAATACAGCACCGACTAGGCCTAGGCCTATGATAGTAGGCCTGAAATTTCTGTGTTGTTTATTCTTGTCCATGTTACACCATGTTTTATATTAGATGCTATTGCTATGTAATGACATAGCAGACATAACATCCAATATGGGAGAAATGTTATCTATAACTGTGATATTAATTGTAATATTTCGTTAGTTTACATACGAGTACTGTAATTATAGTTAAGTGCCTAGTAATAGTACACACTAATCGCCACATAAGGATTATTTAGCTCACTGTAGTAGTAGATCGTATTGTGAGAAAATGTATCTTATACTGTCTTCCAAAAATAAAAATGTTTGTAATATGATTGTGGATTTCTATAGTACTTATATATATCAATAATGCTTGATTATAATTAATAACCCTACAATTCAAAATATGCTCTAAATAGCTGTGATTTACATTCTAGCAATTAAAACAACAACTTTTAGATCGCAGTCGCAGCGTTATTCATGATAAGCGTCAATGCATGAACCTCGATTTTTTTAAATACATTAATAACACGTTCAGGATCTTGAGCATGTTAAAAGTTTATACCAATAATTAAACTCAACTACCCCTTTTAGCTAATAATTTCGAATGTGATAGATTAAGCTAAGAAGTACCTAAGACAATCTGTAATTTTATCGTTGAAATAAACAGTTGAAATTATATATTTTTTAGAACCACATTGAAAAACGAAGGCATCACGGCGTTCTTCAAGGGCGGCGCTTGCCGTATGATGGTGATCGCGCCGCTGTTCGGCATCGCACAGGCCATCTACTACATCGGCATCGCCGAATACCTGCTTGGGTTACAGAAACCATAAACACTATACTACGCTAACAGCCCCTACAGATTCACGCGAGAAGTCTCGCCGATAAATTGTGCGCGAGAAGCCATTTACACTCACACTTTTCTCGTGAGTCTGTAGGGGCTATCAGGCGACCTTCTCGCTTCTCGCGCAATTTCTCAGCACCTATCGGGGAACAGGCGAGCGCGAGAACGAAACGGCAAGAAAGCGATCACATTCACGCTTCTCGGTTGTTATCGTGCGTTCTTGGCGTGAGTCTGTATAGGCTGTATGGCTGGTTTTAGTGTCATACCGTCAGTACGGAAAGATCCTCGCGGGCCTAATATGGGCAATTTTTTTTTAAAGTTGTCCCACTTGCTTTTTGATTTGGAGCTTTTAATGTGATTTACACTCAGAATCGCGAGCTCTTTCGATCCTATTATGCGATTTTTTTTGTCCCAAAGTTTTTTCCATTCCGTTACTATTTTTTCATACATTATGTATGGCGGGAACGGAATGGAAAGTTCTAAAAATGTCCTATTAGGTCCTATTTAAATTAGTGTAAGACCTGAGTGACGAGCGTTAAGTGGCGCGTCCAGCGACGCATCCAGCATCTGAAGGATTTGGGTGTCGTGTACTCAGGCCACACTCATATTTTTGCAATTGTTTGACATCCCCAGACAAGCCCCACTCGAGCGTACTCAGCGGTCCTACCGCGAACTGCGAAATCCGCAAATTTCGGGGATTTTTCTCTGTCACTCTAATGACGCACGTTGGGGTGGCAGAAACAAATCCCTGAAATTTGCGGATTTCGTAGTTCGCGGTAGCAAGCCAGGCCTTAAACTTAAGTTTAGGGCACGTCAGTTCGAGTGGCTATCCGCGGGCATTGCTGCTCGCGCAGATATAGAGATTTATCTATAGAGACTTTGGATTCTAGAGAGCGTTTCATTAGCGCACGCATCGTCATGGCGAATCATAGCTAGTACTCCGGGGCAGTCAATAAGATACTAACCCCCTTTTTCATAAATATCTCCTAACTTGGCAAACCGCTAAGTGTTTATCCCTTTTGGTCTTATCATATGTCTCTATGAGCGAAAGGGACAATACTTAGCTTGCTAATTTAGGAAACGTTTATGAATAAGGGGGTAAAACAACTTGTGCAGACGATTAGCGCATAATGCCTCCGCGTGGATCTCCGTATAACATTAAAACCAGCTTAACACACGATCTAAACAATTCGCCTTCACTCGTTTATAGATGAGTCGGCGAATCTGCTCGATATGACTTTGTTGCTTTATTATCTAAAGTGATGCTTTGCGGCGAAAACGAAAATCATGACCCAAATCATGGCGTCTTAAAACATATGGAGATAGCTCCGTGTGCACACAGTATTTATTTTAACGTAAAATTAACAGAACTCGATGAATTGATATTCCAAATATATTTCACAGAATATTGTTAAGAATTAACTTGTAACTTATTATTGTTAAAAATCAATTGTGTTTACGTTTTAAGCTCCTCTGTTACGCTTATAGCTCAATTATTTAAAATAAGTTATTTTAGTCGAGAGCAATTCAAAGTGATATTACTTTATTTATTGTTGCCATAATTTTATTTATTCTGTGTCAGTAAGTGCTAGATGAGCAATGAAATTTAATGACTTTATTTATACTTTTACGGTATTATCGATTTATATAACTATTTACGATAAATTCGGATATCAAAAATAGCAAATCAGTTCTTTTCAATCTTTGTACCTGTATCAGTTACTATCGAGATAAACGGTTGATAATAAATTATGCGAAATAATTCCTGATCGGTAAAATGGTAAAAATCAGCTCTCAGGTTGCGTATATATTTCATTGCTCTATCCTATTTGTATTTTATTGCATCGTATTTCATACACATATGACAAATATTATGAAGAAAATGTGATACTTTTCGGTTCTGTCTAACAGAACATACTCCTAAAGACATTGGTCGTCCATTATATAATTAGTCGCTTCATCTTATGCGTTTAGACAGGTTGATATGATATGTTTTATCAGTGATGATGACAATAATATCATGTGTGTAAAATAATGAACTAGGTAGCTTCCAATGAACTTAGCACAAGTCTAAAATCAATGTCAATTGAATGATGTGTCTGGTCAGTTTTTGTAGAATATGATCTTCATCTCGGTTGTTACTGATAACACAATCAGGTAATATTATCGCACTGCCAATGCCAATATACATTCACAAACATAGCCTCGTTTTATCAAACGAGGATATGTCCATTAAACCATATTTTCCGCAATTGTCACTGAAGGTCCATTTCATAACATAGAATTTCGAGAAATATTTGCGCTTCATGTTTTTTTTATTAAAAAAAAAAGGAAAAAAACAAATGGTATTAGCACTTGTACTACCATGAATGAATTCCTCAATTTTGTTTATTAAACCAGAAGCCATGTAGCACAACTATTTGTTAAAATCAGATGGAATGGACCAAAAGTGACCTAAACAAGTCTAGATATTTGTAAAACTGTTCGTAGTCCAACATTGGATATGATTGTACACGTATAATTGAATAACAGAATTGAAAATTAATCCATATAAAGTAGTTACAAACACAGGTAGTTCAACATCAAAACCCTGCATTTATAAATGTACAGTCAGTGTCAAATACTTTGCATCAGCCAAAGTAGCCAAATATTTAGTATTTGACGCTGACTGTACAAGGACCCACAAATACAAGGTACAGTACAAAATGAAAAAAATGTGAAGTTACATTAGCTTCAAGTAAACTATGGTATAACATTTGATGTTGTTTACATATTTATGTGTGTTTCTACCGGTCTTGGAAAACCGTGTTAACGAATAAATTATATTTAATCCATATTATGTGAATGTATATCATAATAGACAATAACTTGCCAACGTTGTTAAAATCATTATAAATGTGTTTCTGATATTATAAGGTAAAGTTTTGTATACATTATGTCGGGTTCATGTCAATTAAAAATAGGTGTCTCCTTCCATGACTCCCCTCGAGGGTTCTAGGTACAATTTATGAATGAATTAGTTCATAAACTATGTATGCACTTTTACGGACAAAATTACATAATAAAGCAATTCCAAACAAAATGTAGTTCAGTTTGTCAGTTGGAAATCACAAATATTTGACGATTTGGTATCTAGACGGCATAAATAGTAACAAATACATGAATTAGATGTGCTTCTTTTAGATATTTAGGTAGATGTTGAGAATAAATGATATGTTAACAAAACAATGTGTAATTTATTTACGTCAACTCTGTCAAAAACATTTTGTGGGTCTCTATGATACATAGGGAGTTAAGTACAGTCCAGGAAATAGGACGTTTAGGGCTTTGCGGCTCGAGTAAATTTAGTTGTGTTATATGTACAGTCGAGGAAAATGAATGTTTAGCAGTTTAATCGTCCACATAATCTGTTTGTATTATAATGACAAATTACGTCACATACTCATGAAGTTTTCTACTTTTATCTCTTGCTGGGTGAAACGGTAGTTCGATTTTCAAACTATATTTGTTTGGTAATCAGATTGTGTGTCTGTCTGGCCGTGTGGTGACGGCAGAAAAGAATACATTTGTCACCACCCCAACTCCTCCTGCGGGTGTCGTAAGAGTCGACTAAGGGATTGAAGTGTCACTGACCATATTTGATTAAAGATTGATGACGGGCAGCAGCGTCATCATAGTGGGACACATTACTGCGATCGCCAATCCGCTTGCCCAGCGTGGCGATTATGGGCATTTTACCTCCTAATGCGTCTATACGCATAGTTAATAGGAGAGGCCTACGTCCCAGCAGTAGACTATCATAGGCTGATGATGATGAATCAGATTGTGACAATGACTGCCAAATGACAAAGATACGTCAAACTCAATAATTATAAAATATTGTTTGGATCCTTTTGATATAATATTGCGAAAATTACAAACCTAATCTGATTAAAAAAACTGCACGTGCAAGTTGAACTTCAATAGATACTTGTCAGCTTGTCACTGACGTTAATGCCAAAGGACAGGACAAAGATAGAAAATATGCTATTTTTCTTCTATTTTGACGATTTATAGACATGTCTTGGTTTCGTTATTAGTCGCTTGCAGTCGGAAAATGTACCTAGCACGACTAATTTTCAGAATTATGGCAACTTGCTAAACATTCATTTTCCTCAACTGTACAATCAAGAGCACAAATATGTGTACACTTTTATACTTGTGTCTGGAAGATAAGGTCTTAAATTTTATATATATTTATGTCCCTGACTGTTACTGAGCAAGTCCAAGTAAAGTGAGCCATAGACTGTTA
>JALPQI010004608.1:0-70068 GCA_025490895.1 Thaumatotibia leucotreta
ATTTTTGTGTTTCTAAAATCATTTTTTCAAAAAATGATCTTAATTTTATTACGAAACTGAAGCTAATTTATTTTTCTCCTTTGCAACATTACATAAATGACAAAGGAGGAAAGAGAAAGCATATTGCGCTGCGCCTCTAGCGAATCGAAACAAGAGACACACACATTCCCGCTTGTATTCTCTCAGTCAACTAGTCAATCACGCACACTACGAAACGAATCAAGCTCGGGGTATTGTCATTCACATCTGTTTTCATAAATTGTTGTTATAGTTTGTGTAGAAACGTAATTTATTCTCAATTTATTTATTGATGAGTGTTAGAATTAATTTAAAACGGTTGTTTGAGTGATTGTGTGATCAAGTTATGTTTGTTTGGGTCCTTATTTATTTCTTTTACGTGTGACGTCATTGTTTTCAACTGCCAGTATAAACGACGCAATAACTTAATATTTCGAAAATGGACTTAAAATGAGGATTGTTTTCGTAAACAAGGTAAGATTTGGATAAGACGTAGATATATTTGCGTAAGGTGTCTTTGGGTGGGGTGTATTTGTTGTTTAGGGTCAAAGAAGGGTGGTGCAATTGCATTGATTTCCTTTGTCCTCGCATAGTATCAGAGCTATAGAGCTGTAGATACTAGCTATATTTGTAACGGGCAGCTGATCGAAGCAACAGACTTTATTTCTTGCCTCGAATAAATATTCATAAGTTGTTTGAGTTGACATTGTTGTTTTTTATTAATTATGTAATGTACAAAGAGTGATTCACGCAAGGTGAACATTGTTTTCGTGCTCAATTGTTTTGTTCTAGTTTTGCGCGTTTTTTTGTTCGTTAAAAATGCATCAAAGTTAACAGTTCACGAAATTTTCCTGTTTTATTGATGAATTTAAAGGTTATTGAGGTAATAATGTTATTTTTTTTATTCTTTCCTTGCTTACATGTATAGTTTAATTATAGTCTCAAATCTATCAGCTTTATGCCCTTCAAACTGAAGGTAACACTCAAATACATAATCTATCTTATCTATTTCTGTCATTGAACTTTGTTTTTTTTTGTTTATCTTTACAAACAGGAGGTAAAGCATAATGCCATTATTGTCATATTAAGATTTAACAAAAATGAAGGTACTCATTAGTAATGATGTTAGTACCCTTCCATTTATACCATTAAAATGTCAATGCCTTCATAAAATATAGGTAGGCAAGATTATTTAAACATTTATTGTCTTACCCTGTTTTTAGCTTAGCTTTTATTATTTGTTAATTTACTGTTTGTCTCTTTCCACAAAATGGAAACCTCAGTTTGACAGATAAGGACAAATATTTATGATTAAGGGCATACATTTTTAGTGGTTATAACGGTCAATGTTCTACCCACAGTATATTTGTTACTAGAAACTAACAGACATTATTTAATTTATGTTGAAGTGATATAGAATTTTATTAATGTTTATGTTTTAAATCCATATTAGACCTGTCTGTGCTATTCACAGTACATAATGGATTTAATGGATTTCATTCTTCTAGATGAGTAAGTGAATTCCTTACCTGTACTAACATTGAAAATTTCCAGAAAAAATCCAGATTATTTCCAAACGGCCCATTTTTTCAGATTCTTTTGGAAAAAACAACGAAAGTTTCCACATTAATTTTCAACTTCAAAGTCTAAACCAATTTTAATTAACTGTAATTTTCACTTACGAGAGGCGAACCCAATGTCATAGAGGAAAAGTGAATTGAAAACAATTGAAGGACTGATAGTGACAGTAACAATGATTAAATCATGAAAAACCCGAAAAAAATGAAAAAAAAAAACAAAGTCAAAGTCAAGTCTTTCATAAATTCCCGAAAAATATTTTTCAACATTTTAAATGCTAGCCTTTACCTAAATTACAAAAAATTTCAGCTAGCTCAGTTTACATTTTTTACATGCCATCAGTATAAAATAAATGTTGCCTATGGTGAATAATGTTAGTAGTGTTTATACTGAATGTAAGAAATTTACTATAGACTGATAGCCAGTACTATCTAAAGTGTCTTTGACACAAGTTAAAACAGAGATCCATGTTATTAGGTTTTCAAAATAAGGCTTTTCGTCCAGGCTCCCCCTCATTTGTCCTCGTTTAAAGGGTGTTCAAGGAGCGTCACTAAACAATTTAAATATTAGATTTCATATACCAAAGAAAAAATACCGAAGTTTACCAACACTGGAGAGGATTTGAACCCATATCCTCAGCTTTTGCGGCTGATACCTAGATCACTCGGCCATTGTAGCTTAGCGGACACCTGTGAATATATTGGGTATCGGATATTGCAATCTGTTATAAGGCTAGGAGCCTTTGACTATACTCTGCAATACATGCTAGCCGCCTTCTATCCATAAATAAAAATGCGATTAAATTTTTTTTAAATAAAACAATGAGTTGTTCCACAAAATAAGACGAAACTGAGGCAACTGACAAGTTACTGCTGAGCTCCTGATCGTTGCCGCCACGATTTTGGGCTCCACGTTACACTTACGATCAGAAGCCCGTTTCTCAAAAGCTTGTAACTTGTAATACAAGTGGAAGTCTCTTTTCAACACCATTGATTAGATAAGGCCCCTATACCACAAAACTTTACAAGCCTACATTTCTACAAAATTGTCAACTTTTTGTATGGGAATTTATACAATTTTGTAGAATTGTACGCTTGAAAAGTCTTGTGGTATAGGCCAAAGGTCTTCCGCTTGTATTACAAGTTACAAGCTTTTGAGAAATGGGCCTCATGGATTGGAGCCTTTGTTGTGCAGTTATAAAAATAAAGTTCTTTCGACTTCATATCTCAAAATAGTCAAAGTCAAAATATTCTTTATTCAATTAGGCCTAGCAACGAACGCTTTTGAATCGTTAAACTAAATAGCGAATGAGAGAAAAAAAAACTATTTCCTGTGCTAACCATACACCACTGCCTGAGAAGAATCCGGCGAGAAACTCAGCGGTCCCGCTGAGTTTTTTGCCGGATTCTTTCTTTCTTTTTTCAAAGTCTTTCTTTCTCAAAAACTTTCTTTTTTCAAAGTCTATACATATTTTATTTATCTAGTCTACAAAACGTGCCCATGTTCCCAGGTCTCACGCTATGTCGGCGGAGTCTCCGCGGCACGCGCGGGCGGGCGGGCCGCTCACGGTGCCCGCGCAGCCGCCCAGCGACCGCGGCCTCATCGACGCCGTGTCGGGCTTCATCAATGACGTCACACTGTCGTCGGCCTCTAATACGGACCCTAAGGATGTTATACAGTGGGCTCGGTGAGTAGGCTAAGGTTACGTACTGGCAACCAAAAGCGTGAGTAGGTAGCAGGGCTTCCAATACCGGTATTTTTACTATGGAGAATATCGGGATCCCCGTATTGTTATCATTCATGGGCAGCAGTGTCATCATCATCATCATCATCATCATGATGATGACCATCATATTTTATCAAATATATAAAGACTATATATCATATTTTATCATCAATATTTTATCAAATAATGGTCAGTGACACTTCAATCCCTTAGTCGACTCTTGCGACACCCGCTGGAGGAGTTGGGGTGGTGACAAATGTATTCTTACTGCCGTCACCACACGGTCAACAGCTTAATAATTAATGTACAAGTACATTCATTCTTATTTAAAAGAAGCTAAGAGTTAAGCAGTTTTGCAACACTCACAACAGTTATTTTAAAACCGTATTGTCTTAGGACTAACATTGATGTGTTAGTCCTAAGACAATACGGTCCTAAGGTTAGTCCTAAGGCAACATTAGAAGATTGGCCACAGAAACTTGGAAATGGAACAACTTAACCCTCTCCGGGGACCGGAACCGTTATTTTACAAAAACCTCGAAATACATCGCCCAATATTTTAAAATGTTTTAGACTATATGTAATAGGTACTCAATATTTTATGTAATTTATAATAAAGCGAAGCAGTTTGTGCAGGACATTGGTCGCCGGCTCAGACTAAAGGGAGAGGATCCCCGCTCTGAGTCGTTTCTGGTGCAAAGGTTATCCATGGCTATCTAGCGTGGAAATGCTGCCAGCGTTATGGGTACTTTTGCACCGGACACGGCAAGGGACAGGATTGTAACATGATAAGTTGTGTATTGAATGTAAATTTAATAGTATTATGAAATGTATAACATTTATAATTTATAATATATTTTTAAATTACTCCATTAACTTCGAACTTATATACAGATGAACGAAAAAAGACCCGTTCTTTTGTATGGAGAAAATAACAGTTCCGGTCCCTGACCCTATCAAAGTTGGGCTTGTTAGACTGTTATTAACGAGCACTAGATAAATTATAAAAAATAACTAGTCGACTACAAAAACTTGTATTAAAATGTAATTATTTACACTATAACAAGGTGCAAATTAATAACTATGAGGCGTAAGGAGTTAATCTTACAGTAAATTACATTCACAATCAGAAATATCATAACTAATCAATTTTAACCATCTGATTTCTTTGTCATAAATCCTATGTATATGATGTTTAGTTTATGAATCATAAAACATCTGTTAAGTTATTACGATTTGCAATTATACCTTTTACGCATTATTTATTGATAATGCTTGCGATTTTATTGTTCATCAAAGAACACTTATAATTTCATTCTTGTCTTTGTTAAATGAGAAATACTTCAAGATGCAAATCAATCAAATTGTTGATAAAGAATCAGTAATTTTCTGGTAGCAGTAAACACTATTGCACATCATTTAAATAACAAACAAAACATACATGTACAGTGAAATTGTACAAAAGCGAATTCGTGTCTTTAAGGCATTTCTTAGAGTAACTGAGAGAATACTGATTTAACAAAAGCTGATATACCAGGCAACTTTTATCCCAAGTAACGTATCCAATTTAATGCCAATCAACACGAACACCCTGTATACAAATAACGCCCTCCCCGGGATTCGAACCCGGAATCTCCAGCTACGTAGGCAGGGTCACTAATAACTTGGTAACGGAGGCTGAAGCGGTCCGTATGCTTGATTACCAAATAAAATACCTACAGAGTGATGGAATCAATGCTGTAAACTTTTAGCTGACAGGCAGTGATGGACACTTCGATCTAAGCCCTAAAAACCTCCGATTGTAAATTGACTGTTGTAAAACAAATGCCTAACTCGTAGCTTCTTTAAAATAAGAATGAATGTTGTACGGTCGAGGAAATTGAATGTTTAGCAGTTTATGGTTCACTTTACATTGGACGTCTTAGTACATACAACAGTACCAAATTAACTTGAACCGCAAAGTGCTAAAAATTGAATTTCCTCGACTGTACATTATTAGGTCCCTTCACCCTACATTGCATATTTTCCCTGTAATTATGTCGTAACGACTTTAGGAAAATGGTTTCAATGTCTGAATATTGTATTGTTTTCCATATTTGAAACATCCGTAATAGCACGCACACAATTATTTTGCATATAATCAAACACAAGGTTAAATTGATTACTTCTATCCCTATGATATTGTTTTAAAGGCTATCGACACTAATATTAAGGTGAAAGTGTGTGTCTGTTCGCACGTTGTGTAAACCTCTACACAGCTTCGCACATGATTGCTGAGCCACTTTGTCATTGTGAGGTAGACTATGTGTCCCTCTTTTATTAATACACGGTGCTCGTGAGCATTCCGAAAGATTTTAATGCTGAATTCCTGAGAACATTAGAGTATTTAATGTTACATAAAATTTCCTGGATTCGGCTTGGTTCCAGAGATAATTAAACCTTTTTACTAAATAAGTTTTTCGACGTAACTCGTCATAAATCTTCTTTATATTACAATGCTACCACAATGTGTTCTAATATTACCACACCTTCTGCCTGAAAATCAAAAAATAAACTTGACGAAAAAACCTGTCCGTAAAAAATAATTAAAAAAAATATTTTTTTATATAATTTGTATAATTTTAACAAATTGTTGTCATGATAAAAAGTATTGGAAATGTTTAAAAGTATTCAACAAGACTAAAAAAAGGATATTTTTTTTGTGGTATTTGGCATTAGGTCTCATAATATTTTTTGTTTATTTTGATGTCTAGAATGCGTAGTTAAAATATTTCGCAATGCTCACGAGCACCGTGTATAGCATAGTATTATAACTAACGTGAGATTCAAACATATTTAAATATTTATCAATATGGATAGACGTAGGTGTTATTTGAACCCATAAATCATTTTTACGGCAAGTAAGCGAAACGCATGATTGAACAACATCATTTAAAAAAAAACAAGTAAGTAATAAGTATAGACACAAAGTTTTTGATATACAAGTATCTTCAAGTCATTCAGAGTAATTTATTGTTTTAATATTAAACTATTACCAAAATTATTTGAATTTTGATATGTAATTTTTATAGCAACATGACAAAGTCACAGGCCAAGGCTAGCTAATACCGAATTTCATAAAAATGATTTATCGGATCTTATCAATATCTAAACTAAGGTTCAGATAATTGTACATCAAGGTCTTTTTAGACTAGCAGGTAATAAGAGATATAATTTGATGAATTTCATTATCTTAGACGGATCTAGGCAAATGCAGAATCTTCTCTTAACTACCATTACAAAATCATTATATAATTTAAGAGAGCGATAACAGAATTTGGATTTCATATTAGGAAATCCCTCTATCATAATTTCCCACAAACAGATAGAAATTATAGACCGAAACAAATAAAAAAAATGGTCTTTAAGTAAATACATTTCCAGAAATAGTAGACATATATTTTTTTATTCAATAGAAAATAATGTAGGTATCCTATATTTTTTGAAAATTTTGCAACGGCCTATATGCTTTTCGTGAGTGGTTGATTCCCTTTAGAATTATTTTATTTATTTATACGTTTTTTTACTGGACATTTTGGTATGGTCACCACCATAAGTATATTGTGACCTGTATTCAAATTGAAACCTTCTTCCCCTTGTGATAAGTTATAAGCAAGTGGACGCATATTTATAGACTTGACAGCATTGGCAAAAAAGTACAAAAATTTGGACATTTGGCATTTGGTATATTTCATTATCTATTTTCTGCCTTAGGTTTGAAACAGCGGACATAAACGAGCCAACGCCAGAGGGCGACTGCGATGCCGACATCTCCCCACTCCTACTCATCCTGGGCTACGGCTCCGGGGTCCAAGTCTGGCTGATTCCCCCCACCGGGGAGGCCCAGGAGGTCCTGTCATGGCGTCAAGGCACAGGTATGAAACAGAGAACATAAACGAGCCGTAAAGGCGACTGCGATGCCGACATCTCCCCACTCCTCATCCTGGGCTACGGCTCCGGGGTCCAAGTCTGGCTGATTCCTCCAACTGGGGAGGCCCAGGAGGTCCTGTCATGGCGTCAAGGCACAGGTATATAACAGCGGGCATACACGCAGTGCGTTTTTGGATTTTAAGACACCTCGTGTATACAAGATGTAATGAAATACATGGTTGCCAAACAAATTTTAAATGTCATTTCTCATTAAACCATAGAGGAGCTTTCTTTTTATAATTTTGACGTCTTCCGCCCGACTTTGATTATTAATAAAATGGTGTTAGGTTAGACTATTCTCGAATTTACAATTTTATTTTAAAACAAGTGTGTAGAAAGAGTATTGTATGCAAAATTGTTTAACTGAGTAAAAAATGCTAGTGGCGTCTTTAATAACACTTTTCGGCTTCGCCTCAAATTGTTACCCACACCAATCGCCTTTTTTGACCTCTCTTAAACAACGGTTGCATAAAATACTATTTCAATTCAAAGGAAGAGAGTGTTTCGAGCTGCTCAAAATAACGGCATCCAAACACTGTATAATTAGTTTGAGTGAATACTCATTTTAAAAATGAGGTGGCACAATGTCTCGCCTCAATTGAGATGAAGTGCTCACATACGTTCAGTATCACGAAATCGACTTAAGGTGCGTTCAGACCAAAAGAGCATTCGCTGTTCTATCCCCTGCTCTACGAAATCAACCAATCACGTTTTGTGTAACGATCGAATTTCGTAGAGAGGGGGGTTAGAATAGCGAATGCTCTTTTGGTCTGAACGCACCTTTAGAACGATAGTATTTTAGCCTCTTCGCATCAGAGAATAAATCCATATTTGACACTCTTCAAAGCATTGATTTACTATTCTGAAATTTGATGTGTTTGACAAATTGAGACCTGGCTCCCATTTCTCAAGCTTGTAACTTGTACTACAAATGTAAGTTTTTTTAACACTAATAATTATATAACGATTTTCACTTATTAGATAAGAAGCTTTTGACAAATAGACCCTTGATAAATTTGTGTAATTATTTTTGTTTCTTAAAAAAACTTTATTTCGCAGTGAGGGTGCTCCGTATACTGCCAACCCCGCAGCACGGCGACTGTTTCACGTCGAAAAGGCCCCTCATAGCCCTCTGCGACTCCGCCAGCCCTGGCCCCACGTTCTGCTCTCTCAGCTTTATATCCATACGAGGAGGGGAACAGGTAAATTTACCATTTCAATTACATATAAATATTGGATGTCATATCATATACCAAAGAAATATAGACCAAGATCAAAACGGAGGATAAATATTTTGTTTAATGAGCATTTCTTTTTTTTGTCCATTTCATATTTTTTAATTTATGGGTAAGTTTTGGGTTATTTCTACGCAGAATCCCGAGCACTTTCGATCCTAAATGGAAAACAATGTCCCAAAATTTCCTTATATTTTTACCAATAAAAAAATACAAATTATGAAAATAGACAAAATAAAATGATATGCTCTAATAATGACACTATAAAACCTTGTACGGTCGAGGAATTTAATTTCCTACCCATTTCGTACCTTGTCATAGTAGCTATAATATGACAGTCCTAGCAGCTTTCATATTGATTGTCACTGTGACAAGGTACGAAATGGGTAGGAAATTAAATTCCTCGACTGTACATCGCTTCTCCGAGGGATGTTTTCTTAACTTAACCAAGAAGTATCAAAAAGTTGATTCACCTCATTATTTGCAGGTGAAAAGCATAAAATTCAAAAACCCGATACTCGACGTGCTAGCCAACAAGAGGTCCGTAGTCGTCGCCTTCTCAGAACGATTCGCCGTTTTCGACGCAGGCACCCTTGAAGACAGAATAGCGATTACCACTTGCTACCCCTGTCCGTGCCCCTTGGGGGGTTCTCAGCCAATCAACCCCTTGGCCCTTGGGGATCGCTGGCTGGCGTATGCGGATAAGAAATTGCATCCTTCGAAGAGAAGCAGTGGGGGTTGTGAAGGTAAGAAAATCTGTTATAAAATCCTCGATGCTTTAGCCAGAGATTTGGAGTGTTCGATGGATAGACCTTAGAAGACAACATATCGATTAATCTTCTTATTCAAAAACTTCTCCAAACTTGCCGTGTTTTTGGTCCCTTTCGGTCTTATAGACATAATGATAAGACTGAAAGAAACAAACTTTTCGGGTTGCTAAGTTAGAAGACGTCTATGAATAAGGGGGTAAGACTTGCTACCCCTGTCCATGCCCCTTGGGGGGTTCTCAGCCGATCAACCCCTTGGCTCTTGGGGATCTCTGGCTGGCGTATGCTGATAAGAAATTGCATCCTTCGAAGAGAAGCAGTGGGGGGTGTGAAGGTAAGAAACTCTGTTATAAAAATCAAATCCACAATGCTTAGCCAGAGATTCGGAGTGTTCGATGCAGATACCTTAGAAGACAAGATAGCGATGAACCAAATTCATAAAAGTCTCCAAACTTAGCAAGCTCTGCTGTTTGTCCCTTGCGGTCTTATAGACATAATGATAAGACTGAAAGGAACAAACTTATCGGGTTGCTAAGTTACAAGACGTCTATGAGTAAGGGGGTAAGACTTGCTACCCCTGCCCGTGCCCCTTGGGGGGTTCTCAGCCAATTAACCCCCTGGCTCTTGGGGATCGCTGGCTGACGTATTCTGATAAGAAATTGCACCTGTCGAAGAGAAACAGTAGGTGTGTGAAGGTAAGTTTAGAATTTCAGGTAAAAAATATCAGATTTCATGTTGAAATTCACCTACTCGATGTTCTAGCTAAAGATTCTTGGTATTCGATGCATTCACCCTATGATCTAATAGAATTTCCTGGATATTCAAATAATCGGAAACAAAAATGTATAGATTGTCAGATATAAGAGCATATTTGCTGAAATTAAGGCTAATATATTATGTCATAGTACTCATAGTAATTTATTTTATGGAATTGTTAATAAAATAGTAAGGCTAAAACATTTTACCAACATTTACAGGATTCTGTTAATTTGAGGGTAGATTCTTTTTACATTAATTTAAATTCCTAAAAGTACAAATTACAGAAGATAGGATAGCAAAATGTTCGTATAAAAATATCCAGTTGCTAAGTAACAAATCGTATCCGATAAGAAATGCCTTTATTTACTTATAACAATAGCAATTATATATTTTATGTACCTACCTATGTAGGTAGGTATAGGTATTGTGGTGAATACCCCTGCGTTAATCTTTGTGCAATATCACAAAGAACAGATAACACAAATATAATTGCATATTTTTATTTGCGTAAACATGCTTTTCAGGTAACTTTCTTTTTAAGACGAGTTTTTGTATTGTGAAACTTCTTTGATTTCTAGTAAAAAAATGAGTCCCAAAAATATTCATACTATTGGGCAAATGTTTTGTCTATAAAATATCTTCAAATAACAAAGTTGTTTGTCGGAATCAAGTTGAAATTATCAAGCCCTAATTTTTAATCTTGTTTCACCTTAAGGTGCATTTAGACCAAACGAGCATTCGGTCATTCTATCCCCCACTCTACGAAACCAACGAATTTCTATGAATCACGTTTTGTGTAACGAACAATTTTCGTAGAGTGGGGGGTAGAATGAGCGAATGCCGAATGCTCGTTTGGTCTAAATGCACCTTTAAGTTAACCTTTGTTTATAGCAGTACCGATTTAACGCCCGATGACCTTAGAAATACTACACTTAACAGCTCATTACACGAAGATCATTTACTAAAATGCACAAGTAACTATAATAGATAACTAACATAAATGTTCTTTTCACACAAACGTTAAAACTAGGTTGTTACACGTGACTGAACAATAGCTTTTATACTCATCTATGTATTGATATATACACATGCGTTTTATTTATGAGTTTTAACATTATACTAATACTTTATTAAAATCCTTTATTTACAAATATACACGGTGCTCGTGAGCATTGCGAAAGATTTTAACTATGCATTCTAGACATCAAAATAAACAAAAAATATTTTTTTTCCTTTTTTTAAATCTTTTTGAATAATTTTTAACATTCCCAATACTTTTTGTCATGACAACAATTTGTTAAAATATTTTTTTTAGTGTTAGGTTTTTTCGTCAAGTTTATTTTTTGATTTTCAGGCAGAAGGTGTGGTAATATTAGAACACATTGTGGTAGCATTGTGATCAAAAAGAAGTTTTATGACGAGTTACGTCGAAAAACTTATTTCGTAAAAAGGTTTCATTATCTCTGGAACCAAGCCGAATCCAAGAAATTTTATGTAACATTAAATACTTTAAATGTGCTCAGGAATTCAGCATTAAAATCTTTCGGAATGCTCACGAGCACCGTGTATACAATTTATGTATTATGTTGTTATTGGTTTTAGGTCTGGGTTATACATTTTTACCTATTCTTTTTTGAATTTTGTACTTCATACGGATCTCAAAATTACAACCAGGTAGTATTGGATTCATGATAAGCATCGCGGTGCGTTTCGCGACCGAGCGTTCGCGATAAGTTAGTTTGACCGCTTTTTCTGCAACTCGACATCCATCGCGCCTTTTTGCGATAGCGAGGTAGCTCTATTCCAACCATTCAAGCTCCTCCACGAAACTCAGCATCTGTGTCAGGTTGCTAAATGCCTCTTGTAGTGTGTTTGGAGTTCCTAAGTACCTACCTACTCCCGTATACTTCTACCTGTTTACATTCTAGTCTAGAAGAATGTTTTATTGTTTCCTCCTCTTCCATGCGGGCTCTGTACATAGGCTGTCCGTTTTGCCCATATTGTGCAGGTGTTTGTTTAGTGTGTTATGCCCCATGATCAGTCCTACTACGAGCCCCGATGCATATGTTCTCGTCCAGTTAGACAGTTTTTCGAGATTATCCCGTTCATCCGGGGGAAAAGGTTTAGAGACAAAACCTTCACTATTCAATAATAGTACTAAAGTAGTTTCTTTGAGTATAAAATATTTGGACTTAATAAATCAGAATTAAAAAAAAAACTATTTTACGAGAGGTATTTTTTTAAATTTTTTCCACAATTTTTAATTTTGTAAATAATCAATGAATGTAAAGAACGCCATTAATATTAAAGACGACAGGGTACACCTGATGCACTGCGAATTTTGCGTCAAGCTTATAAGCGCGGAATTACGGTGGTGAACGAAAATATAATTTAGACACTGGTTTGTTAAAATCGATTTATTAAACAACAAAAGCGTACTTCAAATTGTTGTGTCTCTTGAAATGTAGTACATTAACCATGACTAACGTTCATACAATTTATCATTAGCATAATGTGATCATTTTTAAAATATTCAAAAATTTGTAAAAATTGTTTCGAACTAGACGAACTCCACTGCATCGGGGCTCGTATTTTCCCCAGTTTCTGTCTACGGGTTTGAAGTATGGTGTTCGTGAGCTTGCAGTTCACGCTTACGACCCGTGGTTCAACCGCTGTATAACTGGTTGTGCCACGGGGAAGTAAAATTGTCCATAAGTCAAGGCGATTGATCTACAAGGAGGTTAGTTTAACCGTGGTCCAATTGGTCGTACCATGGTACATTAAATTTATCAGTAGTCCAATACTAGAACATATATTTACCCATCGTCCAACTATTGTACCACGGAAACGCGGTCATGATCCGTGGTCGCTACGTCTTAACTAGTTGTGCCACGAGGAAGTAAAATTGTCCATAGTCCAAGTGATTGTACTGCGAGGAAGTTAGTTTCATTTCGAATCCCGTGACAACCAGAGTCTTTTGCAGTTGATTTTTTCTATGGTAAGCACATCTGTTACGACATTGTGGGATTAGTTTAATTTGTTGTGAATATTTGGACATAAGGGTTGAGTCGGACCACGGGTCGGGAGCGGCAGTTTAGTGCTGATAGGTCTTCTTTGGTTTCTGTCCAGGGTGTTCTAATATTTTTCATCACACCTGTTCGGTAAGTGCGCCAATACGCTGCGGTGATGCGGGCCGTAGGTGCGTTATTACGTCCTATTACGCATTAAGTGCGATTTCTTTTATGAAAATGATGAAATTAACACATCCCTGATTTAGACCATTTTACAGTAGTTTTGTGAAAATATATTGTTTATTTAACATTGTGTGTACCACGGGCGGTACAAGAATTATGAACTCGTGTGAAGTAAAGCCCGCGCCTTCGGCTTGGGCTTTACTTTCACACTCGTTCGCAAATTCTTACTTACCGCCCTAAATACACAATGTACTAAAGGAAATCTCTGTGATCGGTTAATGATAAGACCTGAAGACGTATTTCTTTACCAGGCGAAGGCGTAACCAGCTACACGGCGACCGTTCTCCACGCAGCCAAGTCGCTCAGCCGCGGCCTGCGCGGGCTCGGGGAGAGCGTGGCGCACAGCCTCGCGGGCCGCGGCACCTCCTCGCCGTCGCCGCCCAACAGCGACTCCCAGCAGGGCGTGCTCACTGTGCTGGATATAGAGGTAGGGACACGACCCTACACGGCGACCGTGCTCCACGCAGCCAAGTCGCTCAGCCGCGGCCTGCGCGGGCTCGGGGAGAGCGTGGCGCACAGCCTCGCGGGCCGCGGCACCTCCTCGCCGTCGCCGCCCAACAGCGACTCCCAGCAGGGCGTGCTCACTGTGCTGGATATAGAGGTAGGGACACGACCCTACACGGCGACCGTGCTCCACGCAGCCAAGTCGCTCAGCCGCGGCCTGCGCGGGCTCGGGGAGAGCGTGGCGCACAGCCTCGCGGGCCGCGGCACCTCCTCGCCGTCGCCGCCCAACAGCGACTCCCAGCAGGGCGTGCTCACTGTGCTGGATATAGAGGTAGGGACACGACCCTACACGGCGACCGTGCTCCACGCAGCCAAGTCGCTCAGCCGCGGCCTGCGCGGGCTCGGGGAGAGCGTGGCGCACAGCCTCGCGGGCCGCGGCACCTCCTCGCCGTCGCCGCCCAACAGCGACTCCCAGCAGGGCGTGCTCACTGTGCTGGATATAGAGGTAGGGACACGACCCTACACGGCGACCGTGCTCCACGCAGCCAAGTCGCTCAGCCGCGGCCTGCGCGGGCTCGGGGAGAGCGTGGCGCACAGCCTCGCGGGCCGCGGCACCTCCTCGCCGTCGCCGCCCAACAGCGACTCCCAGCAGGGCGTGCTCACTGTGCTGGATATAGAGGTAGGGACACGACCCTACACGGCGACCGTGCTCCACGCAGCCAAGTCGCTCAGCCGCGGCCTGCGCGGGTGAGAGGAGAGCGTGGCTGATATACAAAAAAAAATACTTTTTCTCAAACTTGCTACGGAATGTTGATGTTACTTACGTTAAATTAAACCCGGAAATACTATGTATCCGGTGTCATATGCTAAGATGATATGTAAAGAGATTTCATGTATTTATTTCACACCTAGGACTGCAAACAGACTGTCTTTTGTTTTGAAACGTCAAATTGTGACACAAGGTCTTGACATTCAGCCACAGAAAAAAAAAATAACCTAAGAACTAATGTCTATATACAGTCAAGTGCAAAAATAAGTATCGAAAGAATCCGTTCATAAATATGTTACGACGTTCTTATTACACAGAATTAGAGTGCACTGGGACATATTTTTGAACGTTTTTGTATACCCCTTATTTTGTCTTCGACTGTACCAACAGGTAAAAGGATACCTGAAACAGATTAAAAAAAAAGTTAGGCGCGAATGTTTTTTTTTAATGTTGTACGATACTGTACAAACAGCAACACTCCTAACGGACCATTAAAGACAGAGCAGAGAGAAAATGAAAGAGATAAATATAGTTATATTATGTCAACTTCAAATTAAATAAAACACGGGAATGTTGATCGTTCGCACTGTTCGCAACTTGGTCGAATAATACAAATCGGGTTCCGAAATCTTATGAGACTAGTATCACGACTTCGGCCGAACTCTGCTGACCAATGGGGCAGGCATTGCTACGGTTAACCAATGATCGCTCGCGGTTTCTTCTGAAGGTGACATTACCATGGTTACGTAATAACAAAAATGTTTAACCAATGATTGATCACGATTTTTCCGGAAGCTGACGTTACTATAGTTACGTTATATATAACATCCGCTTTAGTTCTGGAGACGTCAATCTAACTTCAGAGCCGGTAATTTGACTGCTAAGCTGCTATATAGAAATTTTCGTTCATTTTCCTTTCAATGGCTGTCACTGTCAGACATTTTTTCAAAGTTACAATTTCAGCCAGAAACTATCAAGTCTCTATTAAACATTTGTATGGCTACTGACAGATTAAAGGATTATAGGTAGACTGTCAAACGTCTATCTACCATATTTCCACAAAGGTTACATAAGTATTCAACTAACGTCAACTAAGAGATGTGATGAATTATAATAAAGACAGCAATAGCATTTGTCTCTGTCAATGAAAAAATATATTTATAGTTGAATTATCGAGAAGATGGAATTGCATTTGTAGTGGTGTTACTAAAGCAACACTTTTAAGGTGAACCTTGTGTCTTTACGATTAGGTTTACTATTAGTCGAATAATGCCAATACATGAGTCGATAAAACACACACAATAGCACACAATACATTGTAAATACACGATACCACTACATATGCAATTCCATCTTCTCGATAATTCAACTATAACATTGCCCGATAACATGGCTATTTGTAAAAATATCTTGACTTGGAAAAATACCTCGCCTATTAATGTCAGATAAATCATGAAATCCGATCTGAAGAAACCGTAATTAAATTACTAAACGGTTTTAGACAAATCTATGAAGAACTGTCGTTATCCAGTTTCCACAAGGAACAACGACATCTAGCGTCTAATCATGGCCGATAGCTAATTCTTAATTTTCGTAGACGAAGGAATTTTTATTATGTCGACTAGTTTTCAAGTACTGAAATTTTGACGCAACAAAGATTCGATGACATATCATCCGGACCATCGGAAATGTCGCGATCGTGCCTACTAACGAAAAATACCGAACCCATAATATTACACGACCAAATTGCATCCTTTGCCAAGTGGCTCAACATTCCTATGTAACTGACATGTGACTGTAAGTGTGATTCTCTTTCATGCAATATTTCCAATTTCTGAAGTGTATACCCAGCTGTGTTGCTGTTTGTACTATTGGTTTATTTACAAATCAAATAGTAAGGTTCGGCGAAATCAGTTCGTTTTATTTCATGGCAAGTTTGAGAAAAGCACTATACAAATCTCGGCGAGAAACAGGGATACAGGCCGCGTATCCCTATCTGGCCTCAGTTCCTTCGGCCAGATATATCTACTTGCCCTGTAACCCTTCGTTTCCCGTCCTCTATAGTAATGTACTATTAGTCAATTTTCCAACGTTTAGTTTCCATGCTAACGCTACTCCGTGAAACAATCTGCCGTGAACTCGAAACACTAGCGATCTCGACCGCGTTGCGATCGTGACTGAGCGCTCCCGCACTTACGCACACTAAAGCATTGTATACATGCACGCCTGACAACATTCATAACCAAACAGACTTCGTGAGATAGAATATCTGTATAAGGACTGATTTTTCAATTCACAGTTAACAGTACCTGTCAAATAAATGTTAGCACTGTCCTTTTTTGACTGACGGTTTGAAAGAGATGGTGATAATTTAAACTAACGGATAGGTTTATTTGGTGATTGAAAAATCAGCCCTAAATAGTTTAATTTAGTATCTGACTGGATTAGTTATGTTTTCTCCGAAGCTACTATCCAATTTGCATAAAAATAAACAAACTTCTCTTTACAGGGTAACGAATACGACGACAGCCAAGACAATGAGGATCCCTACGACCCAATAGTCGCCCACTTCCTCGCCCATTCGGAACCCATAATCGCGCTGAAGTTCGACTCGAGCGGCATGCTACTAGTGACAGCGGACCGCCGCGGACACGACTTCCATGTGTTCCGCATCAACCCGCACCCTTGCGGGCCGAGTTTGGCCTCCGTGCACCATCTGTATATACTGCACAGGGGGGACACTACGGCTAAAGTGCAGGTTCGTTGTCCCTACGACCCAATAGTCGCCCACTTCCTCGCCCATTCGGAACCCATAATCATCTGTATATACTGCACAGGGGGGACACTACGGCTAAAGTGCAGGTTCGTTGTCCCTACGACCCAATAGTCGCCCACTTCCTCGCCCATTCGGAACCCATAATCATCTGTATATACTGCACAGGGGGGACACTACGGCTAAAGTGCAGGTTCGTTGTCCCTACGACCCAATAGTCGCCCACTTCCTCGCCCACTCGGAACCCATAATCATCTGTATATACTGCACAGGGGGGACACTACGGCTAAAGTGCAGGTTCGTTGTCCCTACGACCCAATAGTCGCCCACTTCCTCGCCCACTCGGAACCCATAATCATCTGTATATACTGCACAGGGGGGACACTACGGCTAAAGTGCAGGTTCGTTGTCCCTACGACCCAATAGTCGCCCATTTCCTCGCCCATTCGGAACCCATAATCATCTGTATATACTGCACAGGGGGGACACTACGGCTAAAGTGCAGGTTCGTTGTCCCTACGACCCAATTGTCGCCCATTTCCTCGCCCATTCGGAACCCATAATCATCTGTATATACTGCACAGGGGGGACACTACGGCTAAAGTGCAGGTTCGTTGTCCCTACGACCCAATAGTCGCCCATTTCCTCGCCCATTCGGAACCCATAATCATCTGTATATACTGCACAGGGGGGACACTACGGCTAAAGTGCAGGTTCGTTGTCCCTACGACCCAATAGTCGCCCATTTCCTCGCCCATTCGGAACCCATAATCATCTGTATATACTGCACAGGGGGGACACTACGGCTAAAGTGCAGGTTCGTTGTCCCTACGACCCAATTGTCGCCCATTTCCTCGCCCATTCGGAACCCATAATCATCTGTATATACTGCACAGGGGGGACACTACGGCTAAAGTGCAGGTTCGTTGTCCCTACGACCCAATTGTCGCCCATTTCCTCGCCCATTCGGAACCCATAATCATCTGTATATACTGCACAGGGGGGACACTACGGCTAAAGTGCAGGTTCGTTGTCCCTACGACCCAATTGTCGCCCATTTCCTCGCCCATTCGGAACCCATAATCATCTGTATATACTGCACAGGGGGGACACTACGGCTAAAGTGCAGGTTCGTTGGATGTAATACTACAGGGTGTTTTTTTTCGACCGTTCAAATTCTACGTAGTGAATGTGTAGGTCATGCTCACCAACTTTTACGGGACAACGTCGAAATCGCGAAAAAAAAATCAGCTGTTTCATACAAATTGGCGGCATTACGCCGGCCGAAATGTATGAAACAGCTGATTTTTTTTTCGCGATTTCCACTTTGTCCCCATAGTAAAAGTTGGTCAGTAAGACCTACACATTCACTACGTAGAATTTGAACGGTCGAAAAAAAAAACACCCTGTATAGACTCGCGGGCAAATAAATAGGACTAATTTTTAATGGAAAAGACATTTAACGAATTGATTTGTCAAATATTTACAGACGTAAGTCAATTTTAGATAAGTCAAGTAAGCAAACATCCTAAGATATTCTGTGAAAGGTGATGGATCTTGTCCGGTATTATTGACTCTACAACTTCTACAAGCCTACCAATTATTATCAATATTGAATGCGTGATCCAAATGAACAAACTTTTTGAGAATTGCACAAAATTTTAATGGTGTTCTTAATATGTTCAGAGATATTTTTAATTTTTCATGATATTCAAGTTCAATTTTCTTTCGTAGTTAGGCACACACCTAAAGAAAGTAGCTATTCCGTCCCTAGGGTCAAAAGTAATTCTTCATTTCTTCTGAACGGAAAGTACAATTTTCGTACGTAGATAGGCGGATCCAAAGTTGTTCTTTCCTCCTTAGGTTCGAAAGTAATTTTAGTATGACTTAATCGATTTTTTTACTTTCCTCAAAATTGAAACGTAGAGTGCTTAACTCTGATGAAAATGGCATTCTTGTTGCAATCGACTCATAAATTAAATATCTGTGCTTCTGGTGAATTACTCTTTTTTTATGGAGGTAGATCTATCAAATTTCCTCCATTGTCAGTCGCCCGCAGTCCACGATCCCTGTAAAATGTTCAAAACGTCTTAATGAAGTTAAATTTAATGAATATACGCGAGTATATCCTTTTATCGTAGTTTTATTTCATTACTCTTTTTGACGTGACAACGTCTTATAAATTGGTTTGCCGGGTGACACTTCAAGAAACTGCGTTACGCTCCGCTCACGTTATGCGCTCACAATGAGAGCGAGTGAGAGGCACGCGTCCCTTCCACTCGGGCATGGTTAGCCCGCCTAAAAGCGAGAGAGACAGACATAAAAAGTGAAAGTCGTTGTCACGTAAAACTTTCGCCCGTATACCGACTTTACAGGCAACCAATTTTTTTTTTTCAGGACATCGCGATATCCCCCGACTCCCGCTGGACAGCCATCACCACCCTCCGAGGCACCACCCACGTGTTCGCGATCAGCCCGTACGGCGGCGCGTGCGGGGTTCGAACCCACACCCAGCCGCGTGTAGTGAACCGCCTGTCGCGGTTCCAGCGCTCCGCCGGCCTGCCCATACACGCGCCGCGCTCTGGCAGCCCTGTGAGTATACAGACAGACAGACAGACAGACAGACGTACAGAGAGACACACCCAGCCGCGTGTAGTGAACCGTCTGTCGCGGTTCCAGCGCTCCGCCGGCCTGCCCATACACGCGCCGCGCTCTGGCAGCCCTGTGAGTATACAGACAGACAGACAGACAGACAGACGTACAGAGAGACACACCCAGCCGCGTGTAGTGAACCGTCTGTCGCGGTTCCAGCGCTCCGCCGGCCTGCCCATACACGCGCCGCGCTCTGGCAGCCCTGTGAGTATACAGACAGACAGACAGACAGACGTACAGAGAGACACATAGGCCGACAGAGAGACAGGCAGACAGGACAGACACACAGGCTGACAGAGAGACAGACAGACGTATAGAGAGACACATAAGTAGACAGAGAGACACACAGGCAAACAGAGAGACATACAGGCAAACAGAGAGACACACAGGCAGACAGATATACAGAGAGACACACAGACACAGACATACAGAGAGACATACAGTCAGACAGACAGACAGAGAGACACACAGAGAGATACAGGTAGACAGACACTGTGGTACCACGCATGTTAGCTATCAGCCTGTACATCGTGAACCGCCTGTTGCGCCTGTGAGTATACAGACAGACATTCAGAGAGACACACAGGCAGACAGACATACAGAGAGACACACATACAAACCGACACACAGAGAGACACATGTAGACAGACACTGTGGTACCACGCAGACGCACTGTGGTTCGCTACTATCAGTCCCGACGAGGCTCCCGGCGGTTTCTGTGAGTATTTCGAGCATTCGTCACCGTCTTTAATGGACTACCTTGTTGGAGTGACAAATGTTCGAAATTTACGAACTTCGAAGTTCATGGATAGAAGTAGTTGGCTAGACAATCAGCGCACTGATATACACAGTCACAGATAGGGCTTCAAATTCCGGTATTTTTATAGATTCAATACCGGAATCCCGGTATTGGAAGCACGATCGCCGTGCTCTGACTCATAGACACAAACAACCTGTCCCCTCTGAAGGTGCATTTTAGACCAAACGAGCATTCGCTCATTCTATCCCCCACTCTACGAAATCACGAGTCAAGTTTAGTGTAACGATCGACTACACGTACAAATAAACAGTGTGTATGTAGAGAGAGAGAGAGACTGGTCACTCTCTACATGCACACTGCTTGTTTTTAAATGTATTCTATTTTTGTTTACAATAGGCTATTTGACTCATATCAAATTTAGTGCAAAAAACTATTATTTTCTGTAGTATTTATTGAAAAGATCAATATTTTTCGATTGCGGTGTATTAAAAGTGTTTGATGGGTACATATTTTTTATTGAAAAATTTGTTTTATTTTTCTTAATTTCGTACTCTGAAAACGGTGTCGGCCATGATGTGACGTCATAGGATCTTAAACTAACTTCATGTCGAATCTTATACGAGTGAAATTCGCCATGGACATGTAGGCATGTAGCTTTGTTGTGACATTGACATAACATAAGTGACATGTCAAATGTTTGTTTTCGGTTTGAGTGACGTCACACCACAGATAATCTAAGCATTAACATGACTAGTATCGTTTACGCGCGGTAACGAAAGTTTAAATTTTAAGTTATAATTTTGCGGTTTTCTAGGTCGTGAAAAAATATATTTATATTTTTTTTCTGTTAATCAGATATTGATTAATAATATAAGACAATTTTTAAAAATGGGTCAAGTAACCTATTGAGTAAACTTATTTTTAAACCCATGTAGTAACCACAATCATCCTTACAGGTCAGCGAATGCCTCGGCCAGGGTTCCTGGTTCCCCAACCCTCGCCTGCCGCCGTACCCGCTGCCGAGTCTCTGCTCCCCGCTCGCGCAGCTGCGACCGACAGCCATGCCCACACATACCATCACCCGCACTAGTTCAGGTACGATAATGTCGAGGCCAGGGTTCCTGGTTCCCCAACCCTCGCCTGCCGCCGTACCCGCTGCCGAGTCTCTGCTCCCCGCTCGCGCAGCTGCGACCGACAGCCATGCCCACACATACCATCACCCGCACTAGTTCAGGTACGATAATGTCGAGGCCAGGGTTCCTGGTTCCCCAACCCTCGCCTGCCGCCGTACCCGCTGCCGAGTCTCTGCTCCCCGCTCGCGCAGCTGCGACCGACAGCCATGCCCACACATACCATCACCCGCACTAGTTCAGGTACGATAATGTCGAGGCCAGGGTTCCTGGTTCCCCAACCCTCGCCTGCCGCCGTACCCGCTGCCGAGTCTCTGCTCCCCGCTCGCGCAGCTGCGACCGACAGCCATGCCCACACATACCATCACCCGCACTAGTTCAGGTACGATAATGTCGAGGCCAGGGTTCCTGGTTCCCCAACCCTCGCCTGCCGCCGTACCCGCTGCCGAGTCTCTGCTCCCCGCTCGCGCAGCTGCGACCGACAGCCATGCCCACACATACCATCACCCGCACTAGTTCAGGTACGATAATGTCGAGGCCAGGGTTCCTGGTTCCCCAACCCTCGCCTGCCGCCGTACCCGCTGCCGAGTCTCTGCTCCCCGCTCGCGCAGCTGCGACCGACAGCCATGCCCACACATACCATCACCCGCACTAGTTCAGGTACGATAATGTCGAGGCCAGGGTTCCTGGTTCCCCAACCCTCGCCTGCCGCCGTACCCGCTGCCGAGTCTCTGCTCCCCGCTCGCGCAGCTGCGACCGACAGCCATGCCCACACATACCATCACCCGCACTAGTTCAGGTACGATAATGTCGAGGCCAGGGTTCCTGGTTCCCCAACCCTCGCCTGCCGCCGTACCCGCTGCCGAGTCTCTGCTCCCCGCTCGCGCAGCTGCGACCGACAGCCATGCCCACACATACCATCACCCGCACTAGTTCAGGTACGATAATGTCGAGGCCAGGGTTCCTGGTTCCCCAACCCTCGCCTGCCGCCGTACCCGCTGCCGAGTCTCTGCTCCCCGCTCGCGCAGCTGCGACCGACAGCCATGCCCACACATACCATCACCCGCACTAGTTCAGGTACGATAATGTCGAGGCCAGGGTTCCTGGTTCCCCAACCCTCGCCTGCCGCCGTACCCGCTGCCGAGTCTCTGCTCCCCGCTCGCGCAGCTGCGACCGACAGCCATGCCCACACATACCATCACCCGCACTAGTTCAGGTACGATAATGTCGAGGCCAGGGTTCCTGGTTCCCCAACCCTCGCCTGCCGCCGTACCCGCTGCCGAGTCTCTGCTCCCCGCTCGCGCAGCTGCGACCGACAGCCATGCCCACACATACCATCACCCGCACTAGTTCAGGTACGATAATGTCGAGGCCAGGGTTCCTGGTTCCCCAACCCTCGCCTGCCGCCGTACCCGCTGCCGAGTCTCTGCTCCCCGCTCGCGCAGCTGCGACCGACAGCCATGCCCACACATACCATCACCCGCACTAGTTCAGGTACGATAATGTCGAGGCCAGGGTTCCTGGTTCCCCAACCCTCGCCTGCCGCCGTACCCGCTGCCGAGTCTCTGCTCCCCGCTCGCGCAGCTGCGACCGACAGCCATGCCCACACATACCATCACCCGCACTAGTTCAGGTACGATAATGTCGAGGCCAGGGTTCCTGGTTCCCCAACCCTCGCCTGCCGCCGTACCCGCTGCCGAGTCTCTGCTCCCCGCTCGCGCAGCTGCGACCGACAGCCATGCCCACACATACCATCACCCGCACTAGTTCAGGTACGATAATGTCGAGGCCAGGGTTCCTGGTTCCCCAACCCTCGCCTGCCGCCGTACCCGCTGCCGAGTCTCTGCTCCCCGCTCGCGCAGCTGCGACCGACAGCCATGCCCACACATACCATCACCCGCACTAGTTCAGGTACGATAATGTCGAGGCCAGGGTTCCTGGTTCCCCAACCCTCGCCTGCCGCCGTACCCGCTGCCGAGTCTCTGCTCCCCGCTCGCGCAGCTGCGACCGACAGCCATGCCCACACATACCATCACCCGCACTAGTTCAGGTACGATAATGTCGAGGCCAGGGTTCCTGGTTCCCCAACCCTCGCCTGCCGCCGTACCCGCTGCCGAGTCTCTGCTCCCCGCTCGCGCAGCTGCGACCGACAGCCATGCCCACACATACCATCACCCGCACTAGTTCAGGTACGATAATGTCGAGGCCAGGGTTCCTGGTTCCCCAACCCTCGCCTGCCGCCGTACCCGCTGCCGAGTCTCTGCTCCCCGCTCGCGCAGCTGCGACCGACAGCCATGCCCACACATACCATCACCCGCACTAGTTCAGGTACGATAATGTCGAGGCCAGGGTTCCTGGTTCCCCAACCCTCGCCTGCCGCCGTACCCGCTGCCGAGTCTCTGCTCCCCGCTCGCGCAGCTGCGACCGACAGCCATGCCCACACATACCATCACCCGCACTAGTTCAGGTACGATAATGTCGAGGCCAGGGTTCCTGGTTCCCCAACCCTCGCCTGCCGCCGTACCCGCTGCCGAGTCTCTGCTCCCCGCTCGCGCAGCTGCGACCGACAGCCATGCCCACACATACCATCACCCGCACTAGTTCAGGTACGATAATGTCGAGGCCAGGGTTCCTGGTTCCCCAACCCTCGCCTGCCGCCGTACCCGCTGCCGAGTCTCTGCTCCCCGCTCGCGCAGCTGCGACCGACAGCCATGCCCACACATACCATCACCCGCACTAGTTCAGGTACGATAATGTCGAGGCCAGGGTTCCTGGTTCCCCAACCCTCGCCTGCCGCCGTACCCGCTGCCGAGTCTCTGCTCCCCGCTCGCGCAGCTGCGACCGACAGCCATGCCCACACATACCATCACCCGCACTAGTTCAGGTACGATAATGTCGAGGCCAGGGTTCCTGGTTCCCCAACCCTCGCCTGCCGCCGTACCCGCTGCCGAGTCTCTGCTCCCCGCTCGCGCAGCTGCGACCGACAGCCATGCCCACACATACCATCACCCGCACTAGTTCAGGTACGATAATGTCGAGGCCAGGGTTCCTGGTTCCCCAACCCTCGCCTGCCGCCGTACCCGCTGCCGAGTCTCTGCTCCCCGCTCGCGCAGCTGCGACCGACAGCCATGCCCACACATACCATCACCCGCACTAGTTCAGGTACGATAATGTCGAGGCCAGGGTTCCTGGTTCCCCAACCCTCGCCTGCCGCCGTACCCGCTGCCGAGTCTCTGCTCCCCGCTCGCGCAGCTGCGACCGACAGCCATGCCCACACATACCATCACCCGCACTAGTTCAGGTACGATAATGTCGAGGCCAGGGTTCCTGGTTCCCCAACCCTCGCCTGCCGCCGTACCCGCTGCCGAGTCTCTGCTCCCCGCTCGCGCAGCTGCGACCGACAGCCATGCCCACACATACCATCACCCGCACTAGTTCAGGTACGATAATGTCGAGGCCAGGGTTCCTGGTTCCCCAACCCTCGCCTGCCGCCGTACCCGCTGCCGAGTCTCTGCTCCCCGCTCGCGCAGCTGCGACCGACAGCCATGCCCACACATACCATCACCCGCACTAGTTCAGGTACGATAATGTCGAGGCCAGGGTTCCTGGTTCCCCAACCCTCGCCTGCCGCCGTACCCGCTGCCGAGTCTCTGCTCCCCGCTCGCGCAGCTGCGACCGACAGCCATGCCCACACATACCATCACCCGCACTAGTTCAGGTACGATAATGTCGAGGCCAGGGTTCCTGGTTCCCCAACCCTCGCCTGCCGCCGTACCCGCTGCCGAGTCTCTGCTCCCCGCTCGCGCAGCTGCGACCGACAGCCATGCCCACACATACCATCACCCGCACTAGTTCAGGTACGATAATGTCGAGGCCAGGGTTCCTGGTTCCCCAACCCTCGCCTGCCGCCGTACCCGCTGCCGAGTCTCTGCTCCCCGCTCGCGCAGCTGCGACCGACAGCCATGCCCACACATACCATCACCCGCACTAGTTCAGGTACGATAATGTCGAGGCCAGGGTTCCTGGTTCCCCAACCCTCGCCTGCCGCCGTACCCGCTGCCGAGTCTCTGCTCCCCGCTCGCGCAGCTGCGACCGACAGCCATGCCCACACATACCATCACCCGCACTAGTTCAGGTACGATAATGTCGAGGCCAGGGTTCCTGGTTCCCCAACCCTCGCCTGCCGCCGTACCCGCTGCCGAGTCTCTGCTCCCCGCTCGCGCAGCTGCGACCGACAGCCATGCCCACACATACCATCACCCGCACTAGTTCAGGTACGATAATGTAAAACTTTTGTAAAATTTACTTGTTGTAGTGTCCTATCTTTGTATTGTACTTTCATTGGTAGATCCTTGTTTAAGTAATTTTGGAAGTAAATATAATGTGTCTTTGTTATATTAATTTGTAAGCAGTTGTCACTTAACCATGTTATTATGTCATTAATGACTGCATTTATATCCTCCTCAAAAGTTCGCGGATCTTCGCACTTGACCAGCACGATTGTCGTCTGCGAATAAGACACAATTATGCTTTGTTGCCTTAGGGAGGTCATCGATATAATAATAAAATAATAATAAAACGTTTATTACCAAAAAACAGAAATACATCAATTCTGACATTAATAATTTCTTATAATAATAAATCTGTTTCTGGTAAAAGGATGACAGTCTCAACTTATGCTAGGATATCCGAGCGTTGATTTTCAGACTGCACAATCTGATATACAAGTATATCAGAAATAGCAACGGCCCCAGTATGCTGCTTTGTGGGACTCCTGATACGTTACGTTTCATTTGAGATCTACTTATTACTTTTTTTCCCTCTTAAATGTAGGTTATTTCCACACTTTGATGTCGATCACTAAGGTAGCTTCTTTTCCAGTCTTCGTATTTACCTCTAATCCCGTACTTTTCTAATTTAGTAAGCAAAATTTCGTGATCTACAAAGTCGAAGGCTTTTGTCATGTCCAGGAATATACCCACAATAGGCACTTTGTTGTTCAGGCATTCCGTAATTATTTTAACAATATAAAAACATGCTATCGAGGTTGAATAGTTTCTCTGGAAGCCAAATTGCTCTGGCGCTAGAAGCTGATGCTTTGTGACAAAATTCAGGAGTCGAATACTGCCGTGCTTAGTAAAAAAGACGCATCTCTTATAGTAGTTCTATGGGAGATGCGCCCTTTTTAGTTAGCACAGTAGTATATATAGTGCTCGTTAGAATATTTTAGCAATTATTGGTATCAATGTTACTGGCCTGTAATAACACAAACCCATTTTAAACTTTATGGTGTTGAAAAATAAGACACATGTCACTAGACCGACGGTGGTAGAGGGTTACAAGAAGCCGTTAGACTTTAGATTAGAGTTATGATTTGACAGCAATATCCTAGGCTAAATCTCAAAACTACTTAATTTTTTTCTAATCCACTATCTTACAGGTCGTCAACGCCTCTCCTCCCTCTCCGAGGACTGCAACAGCGCGCCGTTGCCAGCTCGCGCGCGTTTCGGCGTCTCTCTCCCTGCACGTGGCAACGCCGCCCCAGCATTGTACCTGGCCACCCACACCGGCGCCTTGTTACACCTGGTGCTGCACGCCCGAGTCGCCAGAAGTGAGTATCAATGGCGGTTGTACCTTATACAATAAAATTCAACAGAATCGTCATCAATAAACATTTTCAAATATGTACCCATTCCGTCCATATGACACTCCTATATTATTATTTTCATATTTAAAAAAATCTATGGAACCGTTCACTGTGGCGAAGTCCTTTAAACTATTTTTTTCGCTCGTACTAAAGTCATCCGTGCGCTCGGTGGAGCGCACTCGTCATCAAGTCGAAATTGTATGGGAATCGCGTAAATACATAATATTAACATTGTTGCAATCTAGTTTAGACATTTTAATTTTAAATTGAATATATTGTAATTTTATTGTTTTTTATACACTTGACGATCTTTTTGTGAATTTAATTATGCATTGATGTTTAGAATTTGTTTTATTATTATTATTTTATATACATTTGACGATCTTTTTGTGAATTTGTGCTATTTGTTAACAAATGACATGTAATTTTCATTAAGAAATAAATAAATGTATCTATCTATCTATCTAAACACCTCTGGCGCGTGAGACGGAAGATGCTACGTACAAACTGTATGAAGAAATATGCGAATTTGGAGCGCCGTCCCGACTGGGCGGTGCCGATGACTTCCGGAATTTCCCGACAAGACACGAGGCGGCGCGCATCGGCCGGAGAGACGTAATATCTTTGCACTTGTTGTTTCTGTTTGTTAGAATTTCTTAATTTTCTTATTAGCATAGTTACAAAATTAAAACTGTACGTAAAATAAATAAAATAGTATTTTATGAAGTCGAAAATGAAAGCTGTATGTGTAAAAATAAATGTACAAATTGCATTTTTAATTACGACATTATTTTCCATACTAACTATACTAATTGCACCACCGGTTCTCGAAGTCGGCAGCCGCCACTGGTGAGTATACAGGAGTATGTCTACCGACAGCGCGCCGTTGCCAGCTCGTCTCTCCCCCCCCCACTGTACCTGGCCACCCACACCGGCGCCTTGTTACACCTGGTGCTGCACGCCCGAGTCGCCAGGAGTGAGTATACAGGAGTATGTCTACCGACAGCGCGCCGTTGCCAGCTCGTCTCTCCCCCCCCCACTGTACCTGGCCACCCACACCGGCGCCTTGTTACACCTGGTGCTGCACGCCCGAGTCGCCAGGAGTGAGTATACAGGAGTATGTCTACCGACAGCGCGCCGTTGCCAGCTCGTCTCTCCCCCCCCCACTGTACCTGGCCACCCACACCGGCGCCTTGTTACACCTGGTGCTGCACAATGATATAATAAGTAAAGATATGTTACACCGGCTCTAAAATTGAAGCGCGCAGATTGTGATAATTCTAACAATCGCTCTTAGTCCTACCCAGACCACCGAGAGGTGTGTACCACTGCAGAGTTCTCGCAAATCACATGAACTGCACCCTAAAATGTCATTTTATGTTATACAATTGTGAAAAGTACGAAATAAAATGCAAAAATGCCCTTAGCATCACACATCATGCGCAATTAAACTGAATTATATATTTTTTCAATTTTACTATTTATTGAAAATAAATAAGACGCCATTTTGACGTTTTTGACTGACTTCGAGAAAAGGACAAGCTTATGCTGTTTAAGATCAAGAGTAACAAAGATAAAACAATGTTTATCAATTACAACCTTAAGAATGCACGCGCAATTGTCAAATGCTAGTTGTCTCTTTTTATTTATTAAATACAAGTATATGTATTTTGCCATCTCTTTTACGCATTTTGAAGTATGAAGATAGGTGTATGTCAACTGTCAATAAATCGCAGGTGTATGATGTGAAGTATTTATTTCGCTCATTTTGTTAGAGTATAACGTATCTTTACTTATATATCATTGGTCGCCAGGAGTGAGTATACAGGAGTATGTCTACCGACAGCGCGCCGTTGCCAGCTCGTCTCTCCCCCCCCCACTGTACCTGGCCACCCACACCGGCGCCTTGTTACACCTGGTGCTGCACGCCCGAGTCGCCAGGAGTGAGTATACAGGAGTATGTCTACCGACAGCGCGCCGTTGCCAGCTCGTCTCTCCCCCCCCCCCACTGTACCTGGCCACCCACACCGGCGCCTTGTTACACCTGGTGCTGCACGCCCGAGTCGCCAGGAGTGAGTATACAGGAGTATGTCTACCGACAGCGCGCCGTTGCCAGCTCGTCTCTCCCCCCCCCACTGTACCTGGCCACCCACACCGGCGCCTTGTTACACCTGGTGCTGCACGCCCGAGTCGCCAGGAGTGAGTATACAGGAGTATGTCTACCGACAGCGCGCCGTTGCCAGCTCGTCTCTCCCCCCCCCACTGTACCTGGCCACCCACACCGGCGCCTTGTTACACCTGGTGCTGCACGCCCGAGTCGCCAGGAGTGAGTATACAGGAGTATGTCTACCGACAGCGCGCCGTTGCCAGCTCGTCTCTCCCCCCCCCCACTGTACCTGGCCACCCACACCGGCGCCTTGTTACACCTGGTGCTGCACGCCCGAGTCGCCAGGAGTGAGTATACAGGAGTATGTCTACCGACAGCGCGCCGTTGCCAGCTCGTCTCTCCCCCCCCCCCACTGTACCTGGCCACCCACACCGGCGCCTTGTTACACCTGGTGCTGCACGCCCGAGTCGCCAGGAGTGAGTATACAGGAGTATGTCTACCGACAGCGCGCCGTTGCCAGCTCGTCTCTCCCCCCCCCACTGTACCTGGCCACCCACACCGGCGCCTTGTTACACCTGGTGCTGCACGCCCGAGTCGCCAGGAGTGAGTATACAGGAGTATGTCTACCGACAGCGCGCCGTTGCCAGCTCGTCTCTCCCCCCCCCACTGTACCTGGCCACCCACACCGGCGCCTTGTTACACCTGGTACTGCACGCCCGAGTCGCCAGGAGTGAGTATACAAATTTCAAATTCAAATTATTTATTCATGGTAAAAAATAAAAATAACATAAAATTAGTGATAAAAACAATAAAATGGATAGTTTACCACGAAAAGGTCTCGCCTCAGCATAATGCTAACCCGGAAGTAAGCGCTGATCTTCCGGCGAGACCGTTTGTGGGCCACTATAGTTGGTGTGACACGGCCTTAAAAAAAAAACTAAAACTGAATGCAGTGTTACAGAAATTTCCAAGTTGGCAACACAGCGCCATCCGGTCAATGGTATGACAATATTGACATTGACATTTACAATCCTTTGTAACATGAACAAGGCCGTGCAGAATATTTATTTCTAGAAATACTTAAAATTAAACCTATTTATAACATGATCCTTTGTGCAAGATGTACAATATTATTCTAAAAAAACCGGCCAAGTGCGAGTCGGACTCGCGCGCGAAGGGTTCCGTACCATTATCAATTTATTATGAAAAAAATACAGTTAAATCAACCTACCTCAAAAACTATAAGAGATAATTTAATCAAACTAAAAATCGTTGATAGAGTTTATTGATGTGCATAACATATATTTTTTATAGATTTTTATATCGCGTAGTTTAAAAAATAGAGGGGGGGGGGACACATTTTTCAGACTTTGAGAGCTGATATCTCGAAAGCGATTTGCTTAAACAAAAATAAGATTTAAAAACCTTCATATCATTTTCAAAGACCTTTCCATTAATACCACACACGCTTATATACAACTAAAAAAAAATTCTATCCCTCAGTTACATGTATGGAGGGCCCCCACCGCAATGGTTTTTTTTACAATTTAGTATCATAATTCTGTAGCGGTTTATACAACACATATCCTTACCAAATTTCGTTACTGTAGCATTTATAGTTTCCGAGTAAATCGGCTGTGACAGACGGACAGACGGACAGACGGACATGACGAATCTATAAGGGTTCCGTTTTTGCCATTTTGGCTACGGAACCCTAATAAAAACCACCGACGTAATCACACTTTACACAAAAATAAACCCAAGTGAAAGTTATACAGGAGTATGTCTACCGACAGCGCGCCGTTGCCAGCTCGCGCGCGCTTCGGCGTCTCACTCCCGGAGCCGGCAACTTAGTTTAGGGCTTGTCCATTAATCACGTCGTACGATTTTGGCCTGTTTTAGACCCCCCATCCCCCATGGTGATATTTTCAGGACCAACCCCCCCCCCCCCCCCCTAGCCAATATGACGTGTAATTTATTGCCAACTTAAGTAGTCCTTTTCATAATATTTCAATTTACGTTTTTTATTAAGCACACATGATGGGAAAAAACTTTTATACCAACTACGAGGCAAATGTCCGTGAAATTTTAAAACTCAGGTCAGGATTTGACATCTGGTTATGTTTAAAAAGTGATTTAAAAAAGTATTGATTATACAGTATATTTTTCACTAGCTATAATGTTATTCAGCGCATCATAGTAACAAAAGTTACATGTGATTTGTCCGATGACCCCCCCCCCCCCCTCCCCTATGGTGATAATTGGTGATTTTTTCTTGACCCCCTCCCCCTATACAGTATGACGTGATTAATGGACAAGCCCTTAGCGCAACAGTCGGCAAAGTGTTTTTTTTTTGCTGTCACGGTCGGTAAGCGGAGTACTAACTCGAGACAGTCTTCTTAGTAATTCCGTACTTACGTCCCTTGATGCACAATGTAAAGGGTCCGCCAAATAACGTTTTTTTTTTCAACTAGTGCTTATTTCGCGAATGGTAACACTTAGCTCATGTCTGATTTGACAGATAATTAGTTTTATCCTTCCGCTGAACGAATATGGTTGTGTATACGCTTGAACAACGCTGGGAAATATTGCGACATTACTTTGAAAATCATGGTAATGTTGCAGAATGTGTACGAAAATTGCGTACGGATTTTGGAAGAAGAGAAGCACCGTCAGCTCCGTATGTTCGTTATCTTGTGAATTTTTGTTCACAAAAATTTAAGAGGAGGATATTGGCAACATTTGGTTTCAACAGGACGGCACTACGTGCCACACAGCCGAAGCTACACTCGATGTTTTGCGCCCTGTTTTTGAAGATCGCATTATCAGCCGCAGAGCTGATGTCGTTTGGCCACCTCGGAGCTGCGATTTGACACCGTTGGACTATTATTTGTGGAGTGCCGTAAAAGATAAGTGTTACGCCGACAAGCCAGAGACAACTGACGCTTTAAAGGACAATATTCGTGAAGCCATTGGTGAAATACAGCTGCACACAATCGATAATGTGCTTAAAAATTGGACCGATCGTGTAGGCTACTGCATGGCCAGCCGAGGCAGCCATTCGAATGAAATTATTTTCCATTATTAACCGGAAGGATTGTACATTCAATAAAAAAAAAAAATTGAGAAAATATTTAGTAGTTTTTTTTAAATAGCATTTAAAAAAAAAAAAGTTATTTGGCGGACCCTTTACTATAAATCCCGCTTTGTTTTTACATCATACATTGTTTACGCAAAATATGATTGTTTACTATTTAGTCCAACATTCTTCTTCTTCTACTTAAGAGCCTGGCTTTTGTCGGTGGAGTAAACGCCATTCCGTTCGTTGTCCTGCCAATGTTTTGAGCTCCTGATACGACACTACATTTATTTTCTCCTTCACTTGGTCCAAAAATGCTCGCCTTGGTCTCCCTTTCCCTTCCACTTTTCCTTCAATTACAGTTTTAATATAATTGTCATGTCGTAACAGGCGCAACATGACAGACGATAAATAACCACACATTCGTAACAAGAAAAGACAGAAAATCAAATTTCTATTCTAAAACAAACCTTTGTTCCAGACATCCCGAAAGAGAAAGTGTGCGACGAAAGTCCCATAGAAGTTACATCATACATTGTTTACGCAAAATATGATTGTTTCATCCAACACGACAGACTATAAATAACCACACATTCGTAACAAGAAAAGACAGAAAATCAATTTCTATTCTAAAACAAACCTTTGTTCCAGACATCCCGAAAGAGAAAGTATGCGACGAAAGCCCATATAATCCCATGATAAATAATCACACAGAATGTCGTAACAAGAAAAGACAGAAAATCAAATTTTTATTCTAAAACCTTTGTTCCAGACATCCCGAAAGAGAAAGTGTGCGACGAAAGCCCCATAGAAGTAGAGGTGGAACATATCGCCGTGTGGGCGCTCGCCCGCCCCTTACCACCCGCCCCCGACTTACTAGCGCCGCTGCCGCCCACCAGCCCGCTGTTACAACCGCCCACCAACAAGGTTACTATTTACCCACTTCCCATTATGATTCCTGAAAATTCTCTTACCAAAAACTTGTCAAGTAATTATAGGCCTACGTCCAACAGTGGACTATCATAGGCTGATGATGATGATGATGTTCCGGAAAATAGCTTCTTACAACCACCCGCCGACAAAGTTACTATTGTCTCCTGTAACTCACATTTTATCCCTATGACTCCGACAATCCCTCAGAAATTACGGAAAACGTCCCCTTACAACCAACCGCCAATAAGGTTACTATTCTCCTATTTAACTTCCCAATATCTCTCCAAGATTCTCCTACAATTATAAAGATATTCCGGAAACTTCTTACGAGCTCAACCTACTTGACACATATTGATTTGCCGTTCATGAATGTCCTTCAAAATTAAGTCCTTCAGCTTCATTCTGTCACTTCCCATTATGATTCCCGAAAATTCTCTTACCAATCTCCCACAGACGGTCCGAGCCGTGTGGTGACGGTAGTAAGAATACATTTGTAATCACCCCAACTCAGCAGCGTTATCATAGTAGACACATTAATGCGATCGCCAATCCGCTTGCCCAGCGTGGTGATTATGGGCACCTCCTAATGCGTCTATACGCATAGTTAATAGGATAGGCCTACGTCCTATTAACACTAATAGCTTACCAACAAGGTAACATAGTGGAGCACCGTGTGGCCGCCCGCCCTACCTGCTGCCGCCCACCAGCCCGCTGTTACAACCGCCCACCAACAAGGTAACATAGTAGAGGTGGAACACATCGCAGTGTGGCCGCCCGCCCTACCTGCTGCCGCCCACCAGCCCGCTGTTACAACCGCCCACCAACAAGGTAACATAGTAGAGGTGGAACACATCGCAGTGTGGCCGCCCGCCCTACCTGCTGCCGCCCACCAGCCCGCTGTTACAACCGCCCACCAACAAGGTAACATAGTAGAGGTGGAACATATAGCCGTGTGGCCGCCCGCCCTACCTGCTGCCGCCCACCAGCCCGCTGTTACAACCGCCCCCCAACAAGGTAACACAGTAGAGGTGGAACACATCGCAGTGTGGCCGCCCGCCCTACCTGCTGCCGCCCACCAGCCCGCTGTTACAACCGCCCACCAACAAGGTAACACAGTAGAGGTGGAACACATCGCAGTGTGGCCGCCCGCCCTACCTGCTGCCGCCCACCAGCCCGCTGTTACAACCGCCCACCAACAAGGTAACACAGTAGAGGTGGAACACATCGCAGTGTGGCCGCCCGCCCTACCTGCTGCCGCCCACCAGCCCGCTGTTACAACCGCCCACCAACAAGGTAACATAGTAGAGGTGGAACACGTAGCCGTGTGGCCGCCCGCCCTACCTGCTGCCGCCCACCAGCCCGCTGTTACAACCGCCCACCAACAAGGTAACATAGTAGAGGTGGAACACGTAGCCGTGTGGCCGCCCGCCCTACCTGCTGCCGCCCACCAGCCCGCTGTTACAACCGCCCACCAACAAGGTAACATAGTAGAGGTGGAACACATCGCAGTGTGGCCGCCCGCCCTACCTGCTGCCGCCCACCAGCCCGCTGTTACAACCGCCCACCAACAAGGTAACATAGTAGAGGTGGAACACATCGCAGTGTGGCCGCCCGCCCTACCTGCTGCCGCCCACCAGCCCGCTGTTACAACCGCCCACCAACAAGGTAACATAGTAGAGGTGGAACACATCGCAGTGTGGCCGCCCGCCCTACCTGCCGCCCACCAGCCCGCTGTTACAACCGCCCACCAACAAGGTAACATAGTAGAGGTGGAACACATCGCAGTGTGGCCGCCCGCCCTACCTGCTGCCGCCCACCAGCCCGCTGTTACAACCGCCCACCAACAAGGTAACACAGTAGAGGTGGAACACATCGCAGTGTGGCCGCCCGCCCTACCTGCTGCCGCCCACCAGCCCGCTGTTACAACCGCCCACCAACAAGGTAACATAGTAGAGGTGGAACACATCGCAGTGTGGCCGCCCGCCCTACCTGCTGCCGCCCACCAGCCCGCTGTTACAACCGCCCACCAACAAGGTAACACAGTAGAGGTGGAACACATCGCAGTGTGGCCGCCCGCCCTACCTGCTGCCGCCCACCAGCCCGCTGTTACAACCGCCCACCAACAAGGTAACACAGTAGAGGTGGAACACATCGCAGTGTGGCCGCCCGCCCTACCTGCTGCCGCCCACCAGCCCGCTGTTACAACCGCCCACCAACAAGGTAACACAGTAGAGGTGGAACACATCGCAGTGTGGCCGCCCGCCCTACCTGCTGCCGCCCACCAGCCCGCTGTTACAACCGCCCACCAACAAGGTAACATAGTAGAGGTGGAACACGTAGCCGTGTGGCCGCCCGCCCTACCTGCTGCCGCCCACCAGCCCGCTGTTACAACCGCCCACCAACAAGGTAACATAGTAGAGGTGGAACACATAGCCGTGTGGCCGCCCGCCCTACCTGCCGCCCACCAGCCCGCTGTTACAACCGCCCACCAACAAGGTTACTATTCTTCCCTATAACTTCCCCGTAACAAAGTAGGTAAGGATTTTGAGTTGTTTCACCTCTTTTTAGATCTCTCATCGGAAGACCAGCGCTGGCACTCGCTAGCAACATGCTGAGATGAGGCCATTTCGTAACAAGTAAATAAATAAATATCATGTGACATCTTACACAAATCGACCTAGTCCCACGGTAAGCTCAATTAAGGCTTGTGATGTGGGTACCAGGCGACGATATATATAATAGATAGATACATATAGATACTTAAATACATAGACAGCCATGACCAAGGAACAAATATTTGTGATAAATAAATACACAAAGAATGCCCTCGCCGGGATTCGAACCCGGAACCTCCAGCTTCATAGGCAGGGTCACTGCCAACTAGGCTACGGAGGCTGAAGCTAGGTACACGCTTTTATTTGTAAAATTATTTTTCGTTGCTGTAATCGTGATAATTGTGTATGTGTATGTTACGAATAAAGTTAAATTCTATTTCTATTTCTTTTAACACCGAAGGTCTTCTCTCTTTTGACTACCCACCAACTAATAAGTGTAATTTCCTCAAGGATTATGTAGGAATTTAGGGTAGATTCTCCTACAACTTTTTCTCTAGGTCTCAGTTTTATGACACCAAGGAAACTATTTTCCCCTGAATTAGGGAGTAACATTACAGTCCCTAATCTTCTCCACTTATTTTCCCAAAAAGTTTTCGTAAGGCTTAATGGGGTTCATAAATGTATCTGTATGTAATGAATCCCAATTTTTGCCAGCCATAAATTAAAGAAAACAGTCTCCTGAATAATTTAGAAAATACTACAGAATTATATCGAGGTACCTTTTACGGCATCATTCATTCGTAGGACGGAATCCATTTTAGGAGCAGGAGTAGCAAATCACCTAGCATTTTTTATTTGTTCATCATCATCAGCCTAAAGATGTCCACTGCTGAACACAGACCACCCCCAAAGATTGCCACCATTACCAGTTCTGCGGTCATTTGTCAATCTTGAATTGAATTGAATTGTGAGGGAAAATGCCTTTCATTATATAGAATTGCCGTGTGGTGACGGCAGTAAGAATACATTTGTCACCACCCCAACTCCTCCTGCGGGTGTCGTAAGAGTCGACTAAGGGATTGATTGTCACCATACCCCGTTATCAGTGTTGCAGATTCATTGAAAACGCTAGGGTTGGCACTTTACATGTTAATTTTAGTATACCTACGTATATAATATGACATGGTATTTGAAGTTGTTAACAAAATAAAACCTCATTTCACCCCGTAATAAAAAAAAGGTTATATTCCTTTTTTAGTCGATAATATGTGATAGCGTCATTTATTTGTCAAAATTGATTTATGACATAATGTAATTCGTTCTCTTAATATATAGTTAAAATCATGAATTTCCTCATTGATCACGCACAATTTTCCCGGTTTAAGCTGGAGCTGATGGCGAAATTAGAAGTAACCCAAATGCGACGCGGAAATGGTTCATGAATTTTGTAACTTGTACAAATAACAGTGTATAAATAAGTTTAAATAATGTACCTACATACTTACAGTATTAATTTTTCGAATAAGTACTTAGTTAAGCATTTTTGATAATAGTTTCTTTTAAATAAAATGTTCGGGTTTTTCTGTTACAGATAAAAATAAGATACATTTGTGCCAATGCACCATAAATTTTAAAGTAAGATGTCTTCGATTCTTATTAAAATATGTTGACATATACAATTATGACGATTGTTGGGATGAAGTCGTTAAAGTGTATATAAAGTATACAATAGAATGTGAAAATGAATGGACAAATAGGGAAATCAGCTGCCCATGCAAGAGCCAAACATCACAAGAAAAATGCTAATGAAAATATCACCTCAAAAAATGGAACCTTTTGTGACAACCCTATGGCTCAGTTTCAATGAATCTGCAACATTGATAACGGGGTATGATTGTCACTGACCACTATTTGATAAAAGATTGATGATGGGCAGCAGCGTCATCATAGTGGACACATTACTGCGATCGCCAATCCGCTTGCCCAGCGTGGTGATTATGGGCATTTACCTCCTAATGCGTTTATACGCATAGTTAATAGGAGAGGCCTACGTCCAGCAGTGGACTATCATAGGCTGATGATGATGTAATAGAAAGGTGGTAAATGTTAATATTTGTTACAGCTAAGCTGCGCAGACATGTGTATGAGCGAAGAGGAGCGCTGGCTGTCGCAAGTGGAGATAGTGACCCACGCTGGACCCCACAGGAGGCTCTGGATGGGACCCCAATTCGTCTTCAAGACTTACAACACTACTGGGTAAGTTTCATCCATCCACTTCTAAAGACTGTCTTCCTTATAGTTGCCGATTTCTAAGAATGAACAGATCAATTTTGTGTTTTTGAAGTAGTTACACCACTCTACTATATAAGGTCCTAATTTATTAGATGCAGATATTTTTTACAGCTGATAGTACTCGGTCTCTGGAGTATATTAAACCGTGAAACATTATAGCTTTTACGATGTTTTTTGGAGAAAACGGAAAAACAAATTTGCTACGTAAAAACACCCTGTTTATGTGATTATTAAATGAAAACTCATTGAACAGATTCTAGTACCTCTTTTACGTACCACTTAACTGGAACTGGCCACTTCACGTCGATAAATTAAATACTTGATTATCAATGTCATGTTATTTTCCGTTGGATTGTGTCATTTGATGACATGACAGACAGTGTTATTGTTTGATTTTTTTCAGACGAAATTATAATTAATTTTTTTGTTAGGAAAATGAAATCAAAAAAGTTACATGAAAAGATTTCTTAATTTATATTTAAAGTTAATTATTTTAATGTAAAGTATCATGTGTTAAAATATCTGCAACTAATAAATTAGGACCTTATATTAACGGCTATTATAACACAGCAAAAAGATCTCACGTCCGATATTGGTGAACTAGGTTTCCTTTGTGTGGGTATAAGGCGTCTCTCACGAGGCGACTCTCAAGTGATTTGCGTTTCATACTCGTATCCTACGCGTCGGTTGTGAGTAGCCGCCATATTGATTCACGACCTTGCGCACACGACGAGACGCGTCGACGCGTTTGATATCAGTCGCTCGCTACTGTCGTGCTGGTCGCACGCTACTCGAGTCCCATACGCGACATACACGTTGCAGACGAAATGGCGACGGAGGAACTTTTTAATATTCATTTCGTACAGGAGGTGGAAAAATATGCATGTTTGTACAATAATTGTGTACATAATTATTATAAGCTGCCAGAGTATGTCAGGAAAGAGTATGTAACAGAAAAGGCGTGGATTGAGATTGAAAAAAAAAAACTTAAATTATTAACCCTTAAATGCATAGTGATGTATATCATCATCATCATCATCACATCAGCCGAAAGACGTCCACTGCTGAACATAGGCCTCCCCCAAACAGAGATGGGCATTATTCGAATAAATTTTTATCGGAATAATTATTCGAATAAACAATAATTCACGATTTCTTTATTCGCGAATAATTTAGTCACGAATGATTTATTCGCGAATGAATCATTCGCGAATAAATCAGCCACGAATGAATTATTCTGCTGGTTTTTAAATGACGAATGATTTATTCGTTATTTTCATTCGAATAAATCTACGAAAAACATATTTTTTCTGTTGCATTATATTAAATTAAACAACATCAAGCATAATATTTAACATAAATCGTGAATACTGTAATTTGTTCTAAGTTCTAGCACGCTAAAGAATGTAGGGTTAGGGGTTATATATAAACCCAGGTAGTAAGTATAATTAGCGAGACAATGGGTTAGTCATACACAAAGTAACTTTCTATTAGCCTAGAAAGAGACGGGTATATTTACGAGCGAGAAACCCGTATTTTCTTATCAGTTTCTGAGCGAATCCTAAGTTATAATAAATCCATGTTGATTCTAAAATATGTTTGCACTTTTTTTTAATTATCCCTATAATAGATACGCCAAATGCAAACCCTAACCTGAAACCTTTTTCGTTAGTTTTTGCACGTGCCATATAAGTATTACATCTTCGCCCGGAAGGACTTATTTTCTAGCAAACAATAGAAAATATTAGTAATCATGTTCACAAGAAATAGTGCGGAAGATATAAGAACATTATTTGCAATTTAAGCACAAAAAAATGTATCTACGACATCTCATGAGAATCCTCAAAATTTATCAGTACTTATACTATAATTACGAGTATGCATGCATCATACATTTATAAACCTTTCTATTGAATAACTACTATTAAAAAAAACGCATCAAAATCCATTGCGTATTGCGTAGTTTTAAAGATCTGACCATTTATAGGGACAGACAAGACTGCAGAAAGTGACTTTGTATTAGTAATTATTCGTGGAAATTCATTCGACCAATAAATTATTCGCGATTAAATTATTCCGCGAATAATCTATTCGAATAAAAATAATCATTCGACAATTTCATTCGTCATTCGCGATGATTTTTTTAATTCTTATTCGTTATTCGTCATTCGAATAAATTTTGCCCATCTCTGCCCCCAAAGATGTATATATGCATCATATATTCTGGACTCTGTTGACAGCATCTCAGAATTCAAATTTGAATAAATTGTTGTCAAGGTCATGCATTTAAGGGTTAAAAGGTATATACGGATGCACCCATAATCGTTTTTTCTATATTCGCTTGTTTTTGTAGTAAATATATAGCAAAATATTGTATTCATCACTCGATTTACTAGACATTGTCGCACGAATGTGTTCCGCAACTGATGCAAAATAGTCTCATTACATTAGCGTAGCACCGTGTGCGCAAACGAGTAGCAAACCGGTAGGCGACTATGGTTTGCGTCTCAGTCGCGTAGCATTTGAATAGCCTCGCGAGAGACGGGCCTAATTATTGAAACAAATTACAAAACTACAATATGAACACAATTCGCCGTGTGCCTGCTATACGGCCACATTTCAAAATCAATTTTTATGGAAGATGTGGCGGTATTGCAGGAAAATATGCTCACTTTTACCACACAATTCTATTTTGAGATGTGGCCGTATAGCAGGCACACGGCGAATTGTGCGCAACAGTGGTCAAATTTGGCTGAGATTGTATCTTGGAACTCATGAAGTATTGATATATTCCATGATTCGATTTATAAATTACTAGCCGCGGCTATAATTATTACCCGCGGCTTCGCCCGCGTACTAATATCTATTCACTGCGTGTTAATGTTTTCACGCTATTATCTCGCGTTTGCCTTAACCGATTTAAGTGTGGCGGATGGTGCTTTTACCCGCGGTTCGGCCGTGTTTTATCAATTTTTATCACGGTCGTATTAAACTTAAGGCCTAAATTCAAGATGGCGAACTTTTCTTGCAATTTTGACTTCAAATTCCAGATGAAGAACTTTATGATCTCTAGGACCAGGGCTTTAGGCTGTGCGTGAATCTTTGTCAGGGAGCTTCTTCTTTTATATATATAATATTAATGCTTAGTTCATCTTAAGGTGCGGTTAAACTACAAGAGCATTCGCTGTTCTAACCTCCCACTCTACGAAATTCGATCGGTACACAAAACGTGATTGGTTGATTTCTTAGAACGGGCGCTAGAACAGCGAATGCTCTTTTGGTTTAAACGCACCTTTATACATCAACGAATAATAGTGAACTAACCAAAATCGGCAGGTCCCTCTCATCACTATCGGAGGCAGAGACAGTGGAAGTAGACACGAGTGCAGCGAGCGTGGCCCGCTCCAACCCCGTCAACATGCCATCGCGGCCCGTGCCGGTCCTCGTCGACTCCTCTGCCAGTGAGTAGTGTATATTATATGGTGTGTTATGGTGGTGCTGCGCTTCAAAGACTGTGTTAAGCGAGACATGTCTGCATTTGAAATCGACCATCAGGCCTGGGAAACCCTAGCCGAAGACCGTGGTCAATGGCGAAAGCGTGTTGTGGAGGGGAGAAGGCTATGCGACGAAGCCTGGTTTAATCTGTTAGAGAGCAAGAGGTATCGCAGAAAGCAAACAGAGACTGTAACCTCAGGTGGTATGAGTTTTCTCTGCCAAAAATGTGGCAGGTCGTGCCGTTCGCGAATTGGCCTCCACAGTCACCAAACCCGTTGGTATGGTGGTTCGTATGGTGGTGAGGTGTGGTTTGACATAGTAAATGATACAACGAAGTCTGATGTAAAACTGAATGTATTCATTTGTGAAACAAGGCCTGTTATAGTAGAATAGGGATGATGACTGTAGTTAAAATAAATTATTTAACATTATGCACGACATAATACACGAAGAAATTATTACTAAGATGTAAATTGCAGTAATTTTTGTACAGAACTTCTATTTAATAAATTGAAAAGAACTTAAAAGAGTGGGTCATTTGGCAGTACTCAAACGTGACGTCACTTTTGAGTATTTCATACAAAATTCCATAGTAATGCATAGTAGTGATCGTTTTGACAGTTCGAAAAAAGATGCTGATTTGACTTGCCAGTCATCATGCCTATTATATACATTAAGAAAAGAAGGGATAACCATGTAAGACTGCAGGACAAGGTAAGGTACGTGGGTGTTCTAGGAAGTAACTGGAATTACAGTAATCTGAGCCCAACGTCTTATGGCTTTAATTTAGGTTAATTAATATAGGTTCCTTATTAGGAATAGAATCAAGTTTCAATTAGGTTGCGGCTATACAGGATTGAATAGGTTGTAGCCCGCGCCAAAACCGGGATACCGGTATTGCGTACACAAAAATACCGGTATTGGAAGCCCTTGTGTGTCATTCTCTGAAAATTTGCGTGCAGTCTAATTGCCGCGTCCCATACTAAATGTATGAAAAGGGGCGTGGTAATTCGAACTCAGAGAATGACTCTTGTCTGATAGCAGTGTAACTTAAACTAATTTCTATAAAAAATCCCTGAGATTCTACTTCCCAAAACCTCAATTGGAATTAACTTAGTTTTTGGTCACCCACGTAGTCCGTTTAAATGGATGTTATAGGATACAATCGACCTAGTTTTACGGTAAGCTCGATTTGGGCTTGTGTTATGGGTACGAAACGATATATGGCGTAACATGAGAAAACTGAATATCTATAACAGAGTATTTCTGATTTCATAAAAAGCAAATATTGTTACATGAACCCTTGTCGAATTATGCCTTGTTTCATGCGTTTCAATAAATTTATTTTATTTGCTATGTTGAAAACATCAAAAAGTAATCTAGTTGCTTCTTACGACCTCAGAAATACACTGTTAACATTATTCGGTATACTCGTGTTACACAGTTATTATTCGATCTTTTAGGTTGTTTTTATTTTATTGGTTAACTAATAAGCTGCTGTGTGTACTGACGTAAATTTCGAGGAAGAAATTTCGGCTGTACCTGTATAATTAACTATAAAACCCTATATAAAATTTTGTATTGTTGTTTTTTTTTCCATTTGGTGGGTCGTTTTTTCTCATACTACACAACTATCGAATTGATATCGATAAAAAAATGTTTTTCGCTGTAGTTTCATTGTGACTATTTCAATTTACTATTAATTTTCCGGGCTCTGCTAATAAGTATGAAAACTTCCCCAAAATATAAAAAAACTACGTATATTTTAAAACTTGTAACTGCAAAGTGCCTATTTTTCGTGCCTTTTTAAAGCCAATCAAATCTAATTCTTACGTTTTTTACAGGTTCTTTAGAACACTCCCCATCGGACAGTTTTCGACGCAAATCGCTACTAGCAGATAGCGGGCGCGCTTCAGTATGCGACGTTCAACTGAAAGAGGATCTTGCCGAAGCCATGAAGGAGGATCACGGTACGTCTATATACGATTTTAGCTACGTCTATAGACGGTCACAGCAAATCGCTACTAGCAGACAGCGGGTGAGCGTCAGTATGCGACGTACAACTGAAAAAAGACTTAACAGAAGCCATGAAGGAGGATCACGGTACGTCTATATACGATTTTAGCTACATCTATAGACGGTGCTAATAATTCTATAGCGGACGAGCGTCAGTTGTTTGTTAAATACAAAGCCGCATCGCAAAATGAGTTACTATTGCATATAAAACTCTGATGTGAACAACGTTTCATTCTAAAAACAAAAGCGACTGATTTCGGAATGTGGCACTTTTGTATTTAACAGACGGTCTGTGTGCGACGTTCATCTGAAAGAGGACATTGCTGAAGCCATGAAAGGATCACGGTACGTCTGTACGATTTTAGCTGCGTCTATAGACGGCAACAAAAATCTTTACTAGTGGATAGCGGACGACCGGGACTATCCATTGGCATTTACTACCCACTCACCTCTTACACATCACACTGTATATAAGTTCCTAATTTATTAGATGCAGATATTTTTACAGCTGATAGTACTCGGTCTCTGGAGTATATTAAACCGTGAAACATTATAGCTTTTACGATATTTTTTGAAGAAAACGGAAAACAAATTTGCTACGTAACGACACCCTGTTTATGTGATTATTAAACGAAAACTCTTTGAACAGATTCTCGTACCTCTTTTACGTACCACTTAACTGGAACTGGCCACTTCACGTCGATAATACTTGATTGTCATGTTATTTTCCGTTGGATTGTGTCGTTTGATGACATGACAGACAGTGTTATTGTGACATGTGATAATGCACATGATGATTTTTTTCAGACGAAATTATAATATATTTTTTTTGTTAGGAAAATGAAATCAAAAAAGTTACATGAAAAGATTTCTTAATTTATATTTAAAGTGAATTATTTTAATGTAAAGTATCATGTGTTAAAATATCTGCAACTAATAAATTAGGACCTTATATAACAAACGAGACGAGACACACTAGATGCGTGTGCAGGACGTGTGCGTATGCGTGGTTTGCGCGTTGTATCGTATGAAATGTCATAGTAGATGACACACATCTTGCGTGGCGTGTCCGGTGTGGTTCTGCCAAGGTAAATAAATGCAGAATTATGTCTATTGATATAGACATTTTTTCATAATATTTCTATGGCCCCCGCTAATGGTATGTATTTTTTTCTTCTTTATTAATTATGTGGATAATTCTATTCACATAACTACTTATCTATATAATATATTAGTAACGACTAAGCTATTCATTATTATGCTCCTTGATGATACTGACTTTCGATTTTACTTACGTTTTTAACGTACTTACGTGCGGAGAAGTACCGTCAGCCAAAACGCTCTACCACTTTTCGATATTGGGTTACAAAAAAGTTTAATGAGCAATTGAAAATAGTTCGATGTCAGTTTTGTGATGACAATTACGCATGAAATCTTTGTGTTTTTTTTTCGCTTGATATATGCAATAGAACTGTTGTTATGCAATAAGAACTATTTTTTTATTGTGTGCGCAAACTTCGTTACAGAACTGACAGAGAATTAATTTTTTATACGACCTTAAAATAGACTTTTTATTTCATGGCAATATATAAAGATGAAAAGTTTTGGCTGACTGTAATTTTTTTTTAAATATTAACCAAAATGCTTAAAACAGAATTGAATATCCGTAAAAATCCGAATAAATAGTAAAACTATTATATTTAAAGTGCATGTTTTTTGTCAATTAATAATTTTTGAAACGCGACAAACATGGTGTCATGATCATAATAATAGTGCATTAATATTCACAAAGAAATGTGATATAAGTGATAAGTGGAAGAAAGAAGAAAGCATTGCGTCGTACGACAGAACTATACAGCCAAAGGCACCCATTTTATCCCTCTGTGGCGATTTACATCGACACGATCCTGTTTTATTATATATAAACTCACTTGTACAGTGATGTGAACACAATCAAACTTTGAATTTGGAATTTGATAGAGTTGAACATGGAATTCGATAGATCTTTTAGTGATTATTGATACTTCTAATTAAACGTAATTTATCCGATCCCCTAAAATAGTCTAGAAAAATGAAATGTACCTTTAAATAGTCACTTATAATGATTTACGGACTTTTTTGCAATTCTCGAATCCGGATTTAAAATAAATACCTGCTTAAAATGTTCACTAGTTGGAATTAATAATTAAACGTTCACTTATTTGCGAATGATGATAAAAAATGCCGTGTAAATATTTTGATAGTCAAGTTTGATTGTGTCGAACTATTTTAATTGACGGTGACTAATAAAAACATAACTTTACATATCGTTTTTTTACATATCCATTCTTTAAAATCGATTTTTCCACCAATTTTGGCGAGTACATCTGACTAAACTACTGACAAATGCGCTATGCGAAATTGACTGTAAATATTACCTAAATAGCGCTATTGCGATCATCGTAAATCGAAAATTCGAGGCAACTATCTCTGTTACTGTAATGACATTTTAATTAGAGTAATAGAGATGGCACGCTTAGAATTTTCGATTTTCATCGTTCGCGGTATGCCTTCAGATATTATCAAACCGGAATCAGAAGGGGATTTGAAAATACTGTTGACACAACATTTACCAAGAAAAAAATTGTTTATAGATGTAGCGAGTGCTTAATTGATCTTTTGTCTGTAAGTTTCTGCACTTACACTAAGAATATATGATTATATCCTAGATTTACTTAAACACTGTTGTGTCAACGGTACTTTCGAATGCCATTCTAATCGAGGTTTGATAATATGTAGATAGCGCTCGGACCCTAATGCTTTTTTCTAATTCACAACTATCAAAATTTTTTGATTTCGTTCCTCTTTCAATTAACGACGTAAATTGTCCTGACACCTTGACATTAGGTACCATTTTGGACCCAAAAGTGTACAATTGGAATAACGTGGTTGCCTTTGGTTCGTATAGGGCCGTGGGAGGTGCGCCCCGCCCGCGCCGGCGTGCGGCGCGCCGTGGGCCCGCGCGGGACAGTCGTGCCCGACGACCTCTCCAACAGCGCCGATTACAACGCCGATCTAGACAACGCCGACCTCTACCACAACGCTGATGAAGGCCGCTTTCGACCCGTAGTGCGCGCTCCTGCCGCGCTACAACTCCCAGCGCATGTCCTCGCCCGCCCGCTCCCACGTGACACCACCATCCCCGTCCAAACCCTCCCCCCTCGACCCCAACTCACCCCCGAAGACGAACCCCTCCCCCTCAAAACGGACGTCGTTATTCCGGCCGCTCTCGGCGACTGGGTATCCGGTTTTGTACCCGTCGAACGTAAGCGAGAATGCGAGCGTGATCAGAATACGGCCGCGGCCGATACACTGCCCCGATCGGATGATATTCAACCGATCGATAGAGTTAAGCGATCTCCCACCCGAGTTAGTGATAGAGATAGTGATAGGATTAAGTCTACGCGGGATAGAGAAGGTGCTAGGGATGAATTTGAGGAACCTAAAGTTCCGAGGTCGAAACCCGAAGTTATTGTAGATGATAGGAAAGTAGATAAGCGAGTGCCGGTTAAAGACGAGGCGCCTGCGACTAGCGCCGTTGCGGTAGATGTGGATACGCGTCAAAAATCTAAGAAACAGGAGAAAGCTGAAAAGGCAGAGAAGAGAACTGAAAAAGAGAAGGTAATTGATGATACTCGTGAAAGAGCAAAGCCGGTAACTGAGGATACTCGTGAAAAAGCAAAGTCGGTGACTGAGGGTACTCGTGAAAAGACAAAGATGGTAACTGAGGATACTCGTGAAAGAGCAAAGCCGGTAGCTGAGGACACTCGTGAAAGAACAAAGCCTGTAACTGAGGATACTCGTGAAAAAGCAAAGCCGGTAAGTGAGGACTGTCGTGAAAAGGCAAAGACGTCAATGGAGGAAATTCGTCAAAAATCAAAGACTGTAACAGAAGAACCTCGTGAAAGAGCACAAGCAGTAACGGAGGAACCTCGTGAAAAAGCGAAGATAGTACCGGACAATACTCGTGAAAAAGCTAAGACAGTAATGGAAGATACTCACGACAGAGCAAAGCCAATAAAGGAGGACACTCGTGAAAAAGCAAAACCAGCAATGTCGGACAGTCGTGGAAAATCTAAGACGATAACGGAAGATACTCGTGAAAAATCCAAAAAAGTGGAAAAGATTGAAACAATGGCACAAGATAGTCGTGAAAAGTCTAAAAAGGTAGATAAAACAGATAATACAAAAATGGTGAAAGAAGAACCTGTCGATAAAACAAAGAAAATTGATCAAAGTGACCCTGTAAAGCTAACTGTGGATTTACGAGAAAAGACAAAGAAAATCGAAACCGTGAAATCGGTAACAGACGTAGCTTTTGATAAGCCAATAAAAGCTGAAGAAGTGGATATTGTAAAAGCAGAAGAACAAGCTTGGGATTTACTTTTCAACGAATCCGAAAAGCCTGCAGTTTTGAACGTAACACAACAGACTGTTGTAACTGACAGATTTGAAGATAAACCCAAAAGTAAGAAAACTCGCAAAGGCAAGAAAGGACAGGATGATTCACAAGCTAAAGAGGACGAGGACAGTTTTATAGAGATCCACGCTATCGAAGAAACTAAAACGCCTACTTGTGGTGAATTGGTATCAATTTCTACGCCGTTCGAAGATATTGATGCCACTAGTTCTTATTTAGCTAAATTGAAGAAACCTCGCTCATCTAAGAGCGCAACTCCTGAAAAAGATGAAACTGAGAGTAAATCTGTTGAATTCTTACAAGACGATGATTACGATCTGACACTGAAAGTAAAGAGTAGAAAGAATTCCTCCGTATCGTCTTACATAGAGGGCTGGCCTGAACCGAGTCCTGCCAAGAAATCCACGCCAATACCAATAGAAAAACCGACTAGTAGTCTCAAAGTAAAACACGACGTTTTAAGCACTAGCGACATCCCATCTTCACCTAAAAACATCCCAAAATCGAAGAAGAGTAAATCTTTGTCACCATATTCGGAAGCTAGGAGACATAGCGACAAACAATTTGAAGAGAAAAAGGATGTTTACGTTATTGATTCTACTAAAGAGGAGTTCCCTGAAATTCAAATAACCAGGGGCAATAAGCCTAGAAAGAGGTCGCCTCAGCCCGTAGAAAGAAAGAGTGTAGAAAAGGAACAAGAAAAGCCAGTAAAGTCCTGGAGTTCGATAGCAGCTTCAAAAAATGATAAGAAAGATGAACCCTCTACAGCTCTCAAAAAATTTGATAAATTCGACGCTTGGGAGCAACATCTCCCCGCTTTAGAATATCCGAAGTCTTCCAAAGAAGATATGTGCTTGCAGGATAAATTGATCGAACTCTGCAAGAGGACCGATATAATGGTCGCAGAGTGTGACGCTCCAACTGAGCTTCACTTCGTAGAAGAGCATCATACAGATCTACACGATCTCCCACCGTTAGAACCCTTAGATTTTGGCTTAGACGATTACAAACTCGAAGTCATGAGAGACAGCCTTCTAGACGTAAACGATACAAAAATAACCAGTCCGATATGCAAAATCAACATTGACGATATTCTATCCTCTATTAAAGAAACCACGAGCAAAGTTATAGAATCGAGTACCTTCAATTTAGTTGATTTAGAGAAAGTACCAGCCAGAAAAGAAAAAGGCTTTAGCGTTATTGAAAGTCATAAAATAACGACGCAAGAGGTGAAGATTGATGATGAGAAAGACAGTTCAGTGATGGAGAAGTCTTCTGATGATGATAACGCGTCTCCACCCGCCACAGATAGTGATAAAGATGACAAACGTGGTGCCACAAGCGTGTTGCTGCCCGCTGCCAAGCAACCCGCCAAGGTTAAGAAATCCCGCAGAAAGAAGAAGTAACCTCATGTGTTCAGTAGCTTCAATCTGCCTATACATTATTTATTGTCACACCCCATTCATAAACGTCTAACTTTACTTGTTTGTCCCTTTCGGTCTTAACAATGTGTCCATAAAAGCAAAAGGGACAAACAATTATTAGCGGCTTGTTAAGTCAGCAGACGTTAATAGGGGGGTTATTTAGTAAACAACTTTCTAACCTTGCAACACACTGCTTTAGATCTAAAATGCCATTTTTGACTGTAAGATACTGAGTCCAGTCTTTAGTCAAAAGTGTTTCTTATGCGATTGTTGTTTTTTATTATTAAGGCGTTTTTATTAGCTTCACTTGTATGTATGTAAGAAAATCTTGGAATCTTAATTTGACCACATCGCAGTCTTAGATTAGGATGAAATTTTGCTCACGCTCTGAGTTCTGATGACAATACATGACTAGCTAAGAAACGTCATTACAAATCCAATATGGCAGCCTCCCCAAGATGGCGGACGGGCTTGTTTCAAATCCACTCCCATGGTTATTGTATCAATTGAAAGGGTTTGCTGTCAGGAATACGAAAAAGTGTGTTCTTGGTTAATGATTATTAATCAAAGAAACAGCAGTTTGTGACTAGGTTATAAAATTGTTTATTAGATAAGGCAATTAAGAATGAATGGGCTTTATATAGTATCAACGTTTTCAATATTCGCTGCTATAGTAGTTAAGACGTAATTTTAAACATGTCACATGATTTGAGCTTTTAATTTTAACCTTTATTTTTTGAAAACCCTTACGTCATAATAATTAAAAAAATAAAATATAAAAATGAATAAAAACCAATCGAAAACGACAAAAACATTAACATTTTCTTTATGAAGATAGTTGTTAGCGCGTGTAATTTTTGATAGAAATGTTCTACGATTACGTCTAACAGTTTTATCGGAAACTGTCTTTATAAAAAATATAGTTAAACACAACAGTGCTGCTTTAGTACTTATTTTTAGATTATTTAATTACATATATAGTGTTTTAGCTTGTAGTAAACTTCAATGACGGACACTGCGTTAATTTGCCTTCATTATCGTTTAACGATCTAACGGATCCGCCATGGGTACTCGTCCCACCAAAGGCAAATATGCGATGAGCTATCGACTATTTTCTTGTCCAAGAAACGAACAGAAGATATAGATCCCGTGGCTTCCAAACATTCGAAAGTTTCAGGTATTCGAATATTCGGTTTTTTATTTTGTGATATTCGATTACTTTTAAGAATAATAAATGTTTAAACTGCTAGTAAAATTACTTTGCTCTTATTTACGTCAAATATTTAAATAAGACATGTTATCCTGCAGTAAATAACAAAGATAATTAGACATTATCACGATGCAGTTCTATCTTAACTGTCATTGGTTCATTTTGGGAAACATTGTTTTGCTAGGGCACACAAAAATTTTATGGAAATTTGTAAAAAGTTAATGAATTGCTTTCTAATATAAATATGAAAGGATTTATACTGAATCGTATTAAAACTATACATAGTTGTTACTGTAAAGTGTCTAAATTGTATTTTTTTGTTTAATTAGAAAAATCACACCTTCGAATACCTCATGCCGTATTATTCGAATACTAAAATGGACCGAATACTCGAATATTCGAATTGGAAGCCCCTATCCCGTCATTAAAAGTGACAGATATATTTATAGTCGATCTCAGGCTGTTCACACTGCCGACGAGTATATTTTCTCATAGATTTCACTCGCCTGCGATGAAAAAGCTCACCAATCGCAATTCATCGCCGTTGGTGGTACCAGGTCTGCTACCGCGATCAAAATTTCGGGGATTTTTCTCTGTCACTCTAATGACGTCTTCGTTGGAGTAACGGAGACAAATCCCCGAAATTGACAAACTTCAGTGTTTGCGGTAGCAAGCCAGTGCCTATCAAGTATGAGTCTGGCCAGTAAGACAGTGAAGTACCTCATTATTTACCATTAAACGCCCTACTCGTAATATATTTCAGTGTAGAATCTCGAACGTGTGCTTACATTATTCACCATATGGAATTTTGTTTATACACCGTGGGCTATTATAACCCGAAAGATTTTAACCACGAATTTTTGATGACAAGAAAAAATATATGAGTTTTGTAATTTTGGCAAAAAAAAAAGTTTCTATTTTATTTTTTACTATTTTTGAATGTATTTTAACATAAAAAGTAAATGTTATTCGTAAAACTGGCACTTAAAATGAGTGTTAACGTTTTTTTTTACAAAAAGCTCATTTTTTGAAGGTTTTCTTTCTCAATTTTTGACATCTATTAATGAGGCTAGTGAGACTATTCTCCATAACGGCACCAAAAATAGCTTTTGTACTGGGTACTAATTAGAAAATATTGTTTTTTTTTTTCATTTGGTAATAACTCTGAATCTAGGCGATTTACCACATTATAGTTCCTAAATGTGGTCAGGAATACACTGTTAAAATCAGTCGGGTTTAAACAGCCCACGGTGTATATGTATTACAAACTTGAAGTCTCACCTAATGTAATGTGACCAGTGCTCGGATTTCAATGTAGTATGAGAATGATTGTCTAAAGTTTTAATGTTAATTTCGACTCTATGGTACTCTAACGTCTTACCGTGCGATGAAAAATCTGAGCCCTGGTTATCACTTAAAATCTCTAGTTCAGTAATAGTATAATAGAATCTTGCTTCAAAGATACTTAGGTCATATTATGTATTTGTCAGAGATAAGAGCCACGGGGCTATTTTATTTCTCAGGTTTCATTGACTTAGACGAACATCTTCCCAGTATTTATATGAATATTCGGTCAATTCCGGAAGAAATTCACTACTTTATTTTGTGTAATGTATGTTTTGCTTATTTAAAATCACAAGTTCTTTTGTTTTGTTGCCATTAGGAGACAATATAAGTCATTGAAAAACGTTAAATGGAAAATATAAACTTGGGACGCCATAATTTTTTTTCTTCATATGACGATAAAATGCTTGATATTCTGAGCAGATATAAGTATTCAGTTTACCTGTCTTTAAACAAAGTTAATCTCTTTACGCAAAAACACCCAACCAAGTCAAAAAACATCGTCGCTATACGGCCACAACTCAAAATAGAATTATGTGGTAAAGGTGACCATATTTTTCGGTAATATGGCCACATCTTCCATAACATTTTGAAATGTGGCCGTGTACGCAACGACATTTTACTCTAAAATGTTTGTGAAAAAGGGGGTGAACATTTGGACATACAAATATTGGGAAGTACTCGTATTTAATCCGAGATTCATCAGTATCATAGGTTAGAAATACAAGAATGGGTGCTTTAACCCTAATCTGACCATAGTGTCCACTCTGCTCGCCCTGTAGTCGCCACTCGCGTGACCAAGTCACTCGGTATAAAATACCTTCTCCTTACGGCTGTCTTTATTGTACAAATACACTATCCAGCAAGTATTAATCTAGTTTTGTTTTTATATTAAAGTTTATGTTGAATCATGACAAATATTTATTTTTTCTATTTTAGCTTATTTCGTGTAGTTTAACTTATGATTATTTAGTAAATAATTTAAGTATCGAATAAAATAGTGCATAATATTTATAATCATGATCACTTTTTTAAATGAAATAATTTGCTGTTTGCTCATTTCTTTGGGATTAGGTTAAGCGAAAATAAAAAGGCATATAATAACAAAGAATAAACATAGTATAGTATACTACTTTTACTAATCAAACATTAACGTGCGACCTACATTTTTTACATCAATCTTTTGATATGGTCGCAAAATCTTTATTTTTAAGTGTTATCGATTTCGACTTCCGATATCTATACGGTTTTATTATTAACAATTCTTGATAGAAACAATATACCATAACAATTTCAAAATAAAAACAAAAGAAGCTCATCTAAGTTTTTTTTAAATATATAATACAATGTTAAAACAATAAAATTATTTTTTCTTTTGCCTGATAATGGGGACCTGGGGCATTTTTATCAAAAACTTATAACTTGTAATACTAACGGAAATCCTTATCTAATTAATGGCAATAAAAAGATACTTGAAGGGTCCACGAAAAAAACATGTCCAGTACTTTAAAAAATCAGGGTAAATTCACATCTTATTCTGTTAAAAGTAAGGTGGTTTTTCCTTCTGTAATTTGAATTGACTAGACATGTTCTTTCCGTGGACCCTTCACTTAGGCTCTCCGGAACATGTCGCGGGCACTAAAGGTGCGTTCAAACTAAAAGAGCATTCGCTATTCTAACCCCCCACTCTACGAAATTCGATCGTTACACAAAACGTGATTGGTTGATTTCGTAGAACGGGGGATAGAACAGCGAATGCTCTTTTGGTTTAAACACACCTTTAGAATACGTAAGTACAGGATGATTACAGAAATTGTCAGAAATACTATCTTAACACGTTTTTCACAGTTAGGATCACGACTCATCCTGTATAAAGATTAATTACATTGTTTTAATGTTGATGTCTCACGGTAGTTAATTCAATATAATGTGACATATTGACTCAAGCTTCGCGATAGCGTTACGGCCTTAGACAAGCAATGTATGAAGTTGTGATGTTACTAAGTCTAATTTAATAGTAAATGTGACATGGTAGATGCGTGCATAGTGTGTCATTGTACTGAGATCTTGAGGAACTTAATGATAGACTTTTTGATTATAGTGTTCGTTGAACATGAAATATTTTGTGCAATCTGGTGTACGAAAAATGTGAAGGAAAATGTGTGTACCATTTCGTAGCAACACCATGAGATCCCTTGCGGCTGTCATATAGATTGTTACTAAAAGTTACCATTCTTTGACGCGACACTTATTCAATTGGATGTGTCAAAGTTATGAAGGTTCATTTTGACAGCTAAGATTTTGCGATATTCGAATTTGAACCTTATCACTTTGATATAAAGGCCGTGTCGAATACTAGTGCAGCGTCGAACACTGGTTTATTTAACGAAATAATGCATAAATCAATTTCCGACTCAGTGTTGCACCGGCCAAATGTTGTATTTTAAATGATATTATATCTATGAAATATCTAACCATCGGACTTCGGGTCGGTGTGTTATATAGTTTGGTCAAACATTACCGTTATTTTATTAAAGGAGGGCACATTCGAAATACGCATGAGGCGTTAAACTTCATATCGAGATTTTCTTTCAATTTATGGATTTTTTGACGGAAATTATTGGCCAGACTAAAATTACTGTAAAAACATTGACACGGTGCCGACTATCACTAGACAACCTGCTACCTATTTAGGCGCTGTTTTAATCTTTTTAATTTAATAAGTAAAAAAATACGTTCTGTTACCATAACATTACACACAGAATACAAACCCATCGAGTTACAATAACAGTTACAATTGTTGGTGATGAGAAAACGACATATCCATTCACATTTAGTTCCGATGTGAATGATGTACCCGTACTAAATAACAAGCGGTCCTAGCACATCTTGTGTTGACAACACAAAACCTCGCGGCTACCCGTCTCTTTTAAGTTAACGCAATCGAAAAGAGACGGGTGCGACTAGACTTGCTGCCAAACACAAGATGTGCTACACAGTAGTAAATATCCAAAATATCTGTAACGTAATTTAAATTAGGTATAATGAAGGGTGAAGACTTATAAGCATGAGTAAGCATTTATTTATTTTTTCTATTAAAAACCGTTTAGCAGGAGACGCGTAAGCATGCGTATTGTGTACGTGTGCAGGAAAACTGGACAGAGTCACATACTAACGGCCATTTTCAATAGAAAGAAATGCGTACGCATGCTGATTATGTCTATGCATCCTAACACTTACAGGCAGCACTTTTCGGATTTTTGATATATTAATTTTAAAGTTACTTCATTGCTAATATGGTTTTGATATTTTGTCTCGGTCGATCTACATGTGTTATTATTATAAGTCCTAAAGTAACATTAACGAGTAAAGTAACATTAGTACCTTAATTTGATTCTAAAGTACATGCAAGGAAAAAACGACCACTAAAAGTACTAAAAACATAGTTATTTATAACCCTAGTTTCTGCAAGTACAAGATAGTTTTATGTATATATGAAACAGTTATAGCTTGACCAATGTAATGCTATGTAAGTTGCAATTTTAATGTTGTTTAATGATAAAATACATTTATTCGTAAATTCACTGGGATTTAGAATATTTTTGATTGCCGTTGAAATAGTATTGCGAATTAAACCGTAGCTTTAGCATAGTTTGGTGCGACAGTATATCGCCATGAGATAGATTTCCCGTCTTATATTAATTATATTAATAAAAGAAGGACGGATAGACTATCTCGCGGACATATCGTCGCAACGATCATGTGCTAGGCCCACTGGCAAGTCAAAAAATTTAATAACTCGACGCAATAATTGTACATACAGATGTAAAATGGATTGTATTTTAGATGCGATTATCGTAAGTAGTCGAATTCATACTTATTAGATTTATTTTAAATTATAAGTACGTCTACGTATTCTATTATATAAAGCGCTAATCAGTAATAAATTGCAACTTACTTAAATAAATTCTACCCACATTGTTTTTTTTTCGGCAAACGACAATTTTCTGATATCCATTTGTTATTAGCAAGAGCATTATAATTGTTTAAGCTAGACACCTCTAGACGTTTTTTTGTATTTTTCGTTTAAACCCAAGCCGTTAACCTTTTCAGCGCTCTAGCATTTCAAAAAAGGAACACTCAGACGCCACTCTTAAAACTGATTTCGATCTTTACGCAAGTGCATGTAGGTCTATAGTGCTCTGTGACTTTTTGTAAAGCTATGGTGCTTATATATCAGTCTCCGGCGTCCAGAAGGTTAAAATTCAAGCGTTGCTAATAAGGTGAGCTCATACTGTGTTGTGATTGGTAGATTCAATGACGTGTCTTTGAGTGTACCAATCAGAGGCGTCCATTGACTGATATATAAGTATTAGGTATTTGCCTGTATGAGTGCGACGTCTAATGCCCGCTTTCCACTCGAGCGGAATCATTAATGGCTCCGTTTCACGTTCATCGGTCGCTAAGGACTAGTATTCGGTTGACGGCTGCGAGTCATAGCAACAGGGAAAGTTAAACAGAGCCATTAATGAGTCCGCTCTGCTCGCAATGGAAAGCGGGCATAAAGGTTTGTTTAATATGTAGAAAGCCATATATAGTATCAGTATGAATTTACTTTGGAGGCTGGGTATATATATAATTCATAAACAAATCGATTTAGTACCAAAAGTCATATCTGCTTGGGTAAATAAACAAAAGAAATGTCCTATTATTTAATTAATTTGGTGAGAAACATACGATTGTTTCTCTTACTCAGCTTAGCCTTATCTAGATGCTCTGTGCTTTTTGCCCATTCACATAACGTCAGTTGCCAACCAAAAATCACTGTATAAACTGTCGCTACTCTTAGCAACGTCGTATGTCAGTATCGATTCAACGCTGAGATACGAGCTTTAATTCAAGTAGGTGTTCAATACTTGGTGAGTCTTGGTTGACAACCGACAAGTTAAATGAAAATCACTTATTGTATATAGAAAAACATTTCTAATCTAAAAACATTGTATTTAAAGTATTTGAACTCGAATTTGCCTGTAGTCAGTGTTTCGCGTGTTATCAAATTGATATTTGTAAATTCGGCTGCCTTGTATATCAGTATGATTTTGTTGATAATGTTATGGAGTGTTTAAAAAATCAAATAGGTAGTGATAAATAAAAATGAGAATTCAAAAACCACAAAACTATGTTTTAATTTTTTCCCTTACCATTACCGGGTTTTTTTATTTCACAGAAACGATACTCTAACCTTTGGCATGCACAAATATGATCTTGAGCAGACTGGGATGGTATGCCAGGATTATTTTCATACAAATTGTCACTATACTTCGGCATCTTATTTGAAGAGTCCACGAAAAAAACATTTCTAGATCTTATGAAAATCAGGACAAATTTGAACCTTGTTCCGTTAAAATTAAGGTCGTTTTCTTCTGAAGTTTGAATTTGACTAGTCATGTTTTTTCCGTGGACCCTTCAATTAGCAAATCTGAATCATTGTCCTGGCAAAGTTTTTGATTTTTATTTATAGGTGGTAACCTACCTATAAATAAAAATCAAAAACTTTGTAACGCTTCTGCAAGCAGAGAGTACTATCGACAAATTTAATCCTAACCTGTATTTCATTCAACCAGGTCATTGTGACATTATAATACAAATTGCAGCAACAATCGTACAATTTGACTTCCATCGTTACTGCAACAGACATAGTTCTATGGTCGGTTAGGATTACATTTTGTCGATACCTATTACAAATAAATGGAGTAATCTGCACGTTATATTGTTCAGCAACAATACCAACCAATACTAATTAGGCATAGCATTAAACACTTGAATCGTCAATTCGTCATACACATTAAAAATTTAAACTTTCTGATTTTAACCCTACACCGCTGGCTCGGGAAAAACCGGCAAGAAACTCAGTGGGACGTATTTTATCAAATATTCAATATTCATACATTTTAAGTACAACGATGTAATGCGGGAATCGCTGTGTTGTGCCCAAACTCATTCTTTATTTTTATTGGAGAAACAACAAAAGTAAGTGACAGTTAAAGATTTATAAACTATTAATTAAACAGCATCAAATGTTCACCTACTCTCACTGAAACATGTTATCGACATTTGATAAACAGACTGTTGGGAGAAATTGTCCTTCAAAGTCCTGAAAAGTGACCAATCTCTTTCATTTCTTCAGAGAGATTTGTTCAATCGTATTAATAATTGAGTGAGTCAACTTTTTTCGGTCTGATGGTTTGGTTTTATGCAAAACTATGTTACTTAAATTATGAAAACATGCATGTAGTTCGTGTTTATAGCTGGCACATTAACACGTTCGCCTCCAGTACTGTTTCAATAAGTGCTAATACTATGCCGATCGAAATTATCTGATAGAACTCCTATGCCATTGATACACATGTGTGACTGAAAATATTGTATACTTATGCCACTGACACAGTACTTTTGTCAAAAATGTTCGTATTTCTATGGCACTGGCATAGGAGGAAGAACTTGATTTATTCCAGTGGCATAAGAATCTGGTTACTCTGATCACGTATGTGTGTCACTGGCATAGAAATCAGATTTTGTTTGTCACACACGCTGTGTCACCGGCGTCGAACGTGTTAAGGAAATAGCTTATTAACACCAGAATATTGCACGTTTGTATAATTTACATAATTTTGTTAAAAGCCAGGGTTACTCTGGAGACCGTAACCATGGTAATAACAGACCGAAAAAAGTTGTTTCACCCAATTAAAATTACCGATTTTACTGCGACCATATATAACATGGACGTCTAACGCCAGCTCACAAATGCCCCCAAACACAATTGTTCAATTGTGCCAAGATGGGCAGGACATAGCGCTTTTCTAACACCGCGCATATTTCGGCGCAACATCTTTGACAAATGTTTACAGAATATAGCCAATCAAAACAAATCTTTAACGGACCAATAGCAACTATTTTTAAATGGCGGTTTAAGTTTTTGTAGGTTGACATTGAAATTCTTTAACGTGATGCATTGAAGAGGGGGTGACACTTGTCAACTAATATTCAGAACCGTTTTTGAAAGTCAATTTAGTATGGCGTGCGGCTTCCATGTTTTATTTGTTCGTAGCCGATTTTATAAGTTTTATCATGAAAAAATTATGGTCATGTGTTCTGAACTTCTGATTTGTAAAGATTTAAAGTTTTTTTTTTATTCTAGCTATAACAAGTCGCTACGAAGCGTCGCCCGACCTGAGCTCCAGTAGTTTTAGTTCAGCGTCGCGCGCGTCTCTGGACCCGCCGTCGTCGCCCACGCCCTCCGACCACCTGCACCTGTCCGCCGACTCTAGCAGCTCCGTGTAGGTCAGTGCCACACTATACAGCCGTTATACAGCAGCCAGAGCAAGGCTTCACAAGTCACAATATGCTATAACAAGTCGTCGCCCACGCCCTCCGACCACCTGCACCTGTCCGCCGACTCTAGCAGCTCCGTGTAGGTCAGTGCCACACTATACAGCCGTTATACAGCAGCCAGAGCAAGGCTTCACAAGTCACAATATGCTGGAGTCCGCCGACTCTAGCAGCTCCGTGTAAGGTAACTATTCTCAGCCTCCAAAGGTTAACACCCTTTGACCGCCACAGTCAACTATAGACGACAACGTAATCGTGGCTACGACGCCAATGACGTCTACAGCCGTTAACGTCGCCGAAACAATACCGGCTTAAGGTCTCTGCCCACTAGACCGTACCATACCATGACCGTAGCATGAACGTATCAGACAAAAAACTATTCTTTGCATTGAAAAAGTATGAGACTATGCCCACTAGGACGTTCCGGCGCCGGCCAATACGGTCTCATACTTTTCAATGCAAATAATAGTTTCTTGTCTGATACGTTCATGCTACGGTCAGGATATGGTACGGTCTAGTGGGCAGAGACCTTTATGCGGTTATTCATAAAGTTTAATTTCGCTTCAATAGACGTGAACGCGTGGCATCTGGAGCTCGGCATATTCCAACGCGTAACCCAGCCTATGAAGTTGAAGATTTTGTAATCCCAGTGAAAGAATTTATTTGAGCGTTTATTAATTAAATTAGGTACATAGCTGTTTCTCTTGGTCATGGTTGTTTTGTATGTACACGGGTGAATCAACTTTTTTCTGTCTGTAATTGCCATGCATCTGTTACCATGGTAATAACAGACAGAAAAAGTTGATTCACCCACACACTTATACATATGTAACTAGATATACACGATGATTCTTAATCCGTGATCAGGAATATTTTTTTCTAACTCAGTAATTGATGGGGAGTACTTAAAAGTAGTAATTACGTGAAAACAAATTTATTTATTTTTTAATCATGTTTTAATTTTGAATTAAATTTTATCCTAAAATCCTTGTCACTGTACTACCATATCGGTTTTAATGAGTTTGTATTGTAATCTCTTTACAAACTTATTAGCAATTGTCAATTTATGAGTAAACCTTGCCCATGACATTGTCAATCACTTTTGTCATACGCATGATAAACAAAGTCACAGTCGCGGATATTAAATGAGAAAATTATACTTATTCACCAAAAATCATGCGTCCACCACATCCGTACTCAAACATAGAGCGTTACGATACTGTACCTACGTTTGTCAATAGGTACAAACGAATAGCACAATGCGAACCCAACAGTTATTTCACGAAATTCATCCAAACGTTCCGATCCCCGGACACAATTTAATAAACCGCATGAACCAAAAATTTTCGCGACTTCGGACAGTTTACAGTGCCACAACATGCTCGAGCACCCGGACGACCTCGTCATCATCCTGACAAATCTTAAGATTTCTTGCTGAAGAAGATTTCGAGAGAATCAATCCAATCACAGGAGTCGAGCGGATCTGTGTCAAGAACAACACGGTGGACATTTTGAACACTTGTTAAATTATGTTTCAAATAATGTTTTTTTAGTTGGTCAAGTATGCACTTTTATTGTTTTTATTTAAATAAATTGGACTGTATGAAAACAAATCGCTTTACTTGCTCAAGATTTTGCCAAGTTTAGGTAATGCACTTTTACATAATCTCCTATTAATTTTGTTCGTCGTTATCAGTGTTGCATTGATAACTTGATGAGATAATGAGTAGGTAGATAGATAGTCTTTATTGACATAAGATCTGTCAAATTCCCATTTCCCGCCATAATGATGGCACTTGACGTATCGTAGTTAAACTTTATACTGTAGGATGACCACGTATTAGGTGGTAATTTGTTTTAATTAGATTTTCACTTTTAAGTAAATAAACAGTGAAGAAATAACGTGAGACCTCGACGAATAAGTTTAATTTTGGCTAAATTTTAATGTTTTTCTACTCCTGATCACGGATTAAGAATCATCGTGTATAGTATCGTCATTTGATATCTGGGTGAATCAACTTTTTTCTGTCTGTTATTGCTATGGTTACGGTCGCCTGAGTCACGCTGGTTTTATGCCAAATTATGCTACTTAAATTAGGCAAACATGCATGTAGTGCATGTCTGTAGGTGGCCCATTAAGGAAAGGGCTTATAAACACTAGAAAAAGGTAGTAGTAGTAGTAAAACACTTTATTGCACAAAAACATAGGAAACAAAATAAACAGTATGAATATTACACAGATTTGTACAAAGGCGAACTTATCCCATTAAGGGATCTCTTCCAGTTAACCTTTGAGCAATTGAAGGAGAACTGGAGATGGTAGACATCCGTAAAGGACACGGCATTAAAAAGAAACCCAGTGTTTTCCAATCCGCTAAACTACCCTAAAACCTACTGGATATAAACTACATACCATACGATAAATAATAAAATAAACTACACAAATATACATATATATATATATACATACATCTACAAAACCGCATTATGTCCTTTAACTTATGTATCGTTCGAGAGCCATAACTTTTTTAAATTCATCTTTAGCGATGCGACCGACTGGCACTGTCGGAGAGAAGGTGGTAACGAATTCCAGAGTTTTACCGAGTAAACTGTAAAAGACTTGTCATAGGACCGATGTGTATGAGGTGGAATAGCTAGAGAGAGATCGGCACTGGAGCGAAGCCGGTGCCCGCTGCCGTCCGCCAAAAACTTGAACCTCTCCGATAGATAGGGAGGGCAAGAGGGAGAAAATAAAATATTAAAAAGAAGAGTAAGTACATGGGTGTCTCTACGGCGCCGAATAGTCAGCCACTTAAGTTTTGCACGGAAACACGAGATATGGTCAAATTTACGAAGGCCGAAAATATATCTAATGCACACATTCTGCAGCCGCTCCAGCTTGTCAAGTAGCTCCTCAGTAAGATCTAACATAGCGATATCTGCATAATCAAGGAGTGGAATCAGAAGAGAACTTGCAAGCATAGTTTTGGTGTGCACAGGGAGGAAACTTTGGAGACGGCGAAGCGAGTGCATTGAGGCAAAAAGTCGCCTACTAGTTTCTGCCACATGGGGAGCCCAAGAAAGTGTTTGATCCATGACAATGCCTAGATTCCTTACAGTGGGTGTAAAAGGAATGTGCGTTCCATCGAAAAGAATGCTAGGCAATGGCACTTCGGACAACTTGGAGATGAAGTGGGGACTCCCAATAATAATTGCCTGTGACTTTTTCGCGTTAACCAAGAGACCAAAAGCAGAAGCCCAATCACGGATGCGGATCAGATCACTATTAATCAGGCTTATTAGATCCTCAACGCTTCCGATGCTGGCCGAAGAGTAGAGCTGCAGGTCATCTGCGTAAAGGTGGTATGAAGAAGCCAGAGATTTAGTAATCCCGTCTATAAATAAAGAAAAAAGTAGAGGAGAGAGAATCCCGCCCTGAGGAACCCCCGCAGTCAGTTCACACCAAGAGGAGACAGTATCTTCGACCGTGACACGCTGGCACCTTCCAAATAAATAACTACGGAACCAAGAAATAGCTAAGGGGGACAAATTAAGGTTACGCAATATTGCCAGGAGAATATCAAAATCTACCGAGTTGAAAGCACTACTAAAATCTAGTAAGACCAAAGCCGTCAGCTCCTTATTTTCTATATTGCGACGAATGTCATCAGTCACTTTGACCAAAGCTGTGGCAGTACTATGCCCGGGACGAAAACCAGACTGGAAAGTATTAAAAAGGTTATAGGTATTGAGAAAAGAAGAGAGAAGTTTATTGGCAAAATGTTCGATTACTTTGGAAAGGACAGGAAGAATAGATATTGGACGGTACTGAGAAAAAGAAGCGGGAATAGGAACTTTAGGTAAGGGAATAACATGAGCGAGCTTCCAGGAAGAAGGAAAGGTACCAGAGGAGAAAGAGAAGTTAATGATGTGAGCCAGAATAGGTGCGATGGTTTCCGCCACGAGCCCAATCATGCCTGAGCTAAGTCCATCTTCACCCACGGCCTTGGTCTTAATAGTTCGCAAAATATCGAGAACCTCCTGCGATGAGATGTCCCGAAAATGAAAAGCCGGGGAATTGGACCCAGAAGCATTAGCTAGACGAGCTAGAGTTCGTAGTTTGTCTGGAGGCTCAAGTTCAACCGGTGATGAACTAAAGTGCCGATTTATAGCATCCAGGTCCAAAACCCCTGTTGAGTTTTGCTGTGACTTGCCGACCCCAAGAGACTTCAGAAATTTCCACAGCTTTCCGGGGGGACAATCTTCTATGGACTCGTGAAAGGTTGATGGTGGTGAGATTGTTCGATAATATTTATTTATTACGTTGTAATTTAGCCAATGAACATAAATTGTGTTACATAATATAGAATCCATGTTGTATTTACGTATACGTCGACTCACTAAAGCTGGCACGAATGGAATGAATGAAATTAATTGCATCTATAATTGTTTGTATTTATGCGGTTGTGCTATATCAACCTGGCACATAGAAATAGATATCGGCACGAGAGTTGAGGTGAATGATTACACACACATCCAAATGGAGTACTAATTGCTAAAAATGTAGTGAATGAATGAATGACTAGCGTCAAAATATTGAAGCAAATCCCTTGAACAAAGTTTTTGGTCAATCTTACAGTTGCAATTGGGTTTGCTGTCAGTACGAAAAAAGAACACTAATTTCAAATTCCGCGTGTGTTTACATGACATGTTGATGTGTGCATGGCCTCAACTCTCGTGCCGATACCAATTATTTCTGTCACTTATTCGATCCATTCGTGGCCAGCTTTAGTGAATCGACTTATACATTCATTATTAAACACATTAATTTCACGTTACAGATATGCGTTGCTGTAAACTTCGATCAGGAAGGATGCCCCTAAAGGCGGGATATTTATTAGGTACACTTTTCGATTATTCAGAATAGATACTTATAACTTCGGCGTACAATGTAGACTATACTTACGTTGACGTAAAGGTGCCATTCCACCAGACCTATACTTTGTCGATACTTTTGATATCTTGATATCTACAGTAAAGTAATACATAACAATGCTACGTTAATGTTTGAAGATATCAAACGCATACACAATTACACATAGCATAGCTCTGCTGGATGGCACCCTTATAGTCTAGTATGATAGGAAATATTATGTCTAGTTTTTAAGATTGACTATTTTAATTGTTACCCATGAAGGTATAAAATAACTATAATCTTACCTAGGGAAGAGTGTAAGTTTGAGAAAAAGTTATGTACAGTCACCATTAGATATACAATGTGCCCATGAGGAAAGGGGAAAAATTCAACAGCGTATTTCTGACCAAATTTGAAGCTCAAAATGTCGTATGAAGTTTTTTGGATTCAGTCTATTTCAAGAGAAAATTCGATTTCTTCTTAAAACCGTTTTAGACCGTTACGCTATGATAAACTCATTTTAGGAAACGATTTTGTCACCATGTTGTCTTAGTCTTGTCTCACTTAATTGACAGACATCAAATGAACAAAAAATCTTTAATTACCTAGCAGATGTAAAAAAAACTTCAATGTGCATTTTTTGCGATAGTTTCATCAATAAAATCCTTGTTTTGTGTATTAAGACATTCAAAACATCACAAAAATTTTTTTTGCTGATTTGCCCAAAACTCATCTAACATTTTTTGCTTCTTTTAGTCTCAGGAATATGCTGTTCGAATTTTTCCTTTTCCTCATGGGCACCTGGTATAGGAGCCATCACTAATATCTTAGCGCTACACTATTGCCATGTTGAGAGTGCATGATCAGATATTTTTGAGCGCCGTGGCTGCTCTAATATATCTGATAGCGACTGTAAGTAGATTTGCAAAAATGCGTATCCAGTTTGTTTATGGACGAATTCAATGAATTGGGGACGCACTTTTGTAGACATGATAGTAGGATGTTAAGAAAGTTACAACGTAAAATATCAATGTTTCTTTATAATATTCAACTTGACGTTGTTTCAAAGATACATTTGGTATGTACTAAAGACGAAGATTTTAGTAAAATTGGAGAGCTCAACACATAATTTTATACCATGCGTCAGTAGAAAACAAATCAAAATGTAAACAAACCTAAAGGTCTCTGCCCACTAGACCGTACAGTCAAGTGCAAAAATAAGTATCGAAATAATCCGCTCATAACGTTAAATGTTACGACGTTCTTATTACACAAAACTAGAGTGCACTGGGACATATTTTTGAACATCTTTGTGTACACGTTATTTTGTCTTTGACTGTACCATACCTTGACAGTAGCATGAATGAGACTATGCCCACTAGGACGTTCCGGCGCCGACCAACACGGTCTCATACTTTTCAATACAAAGAATAGTTTTTTGTGGTACGGTCTAGTGGGCAGAGACCTTTAAACATGCATTATTCCATAATCACTCACTTTTAGAACACAATCTTGGTTTTATTGCCAACTTAAAACCTTGAGGTCACATTTTTAGTTAAAATTATTGATATGTTATTGGAATTTAGTTAAAAACATATCTGTGACCGCGTTTTACGATATGTCAAAGACGTCAAATGCTATGGAAAGTCGACCTTATTTGTTTACATGTTTTTGGTTTCTTTTGACGAATGGTATACATAGTTTTACTTACCAAACATTTGTACTACGTTATCGTTTAAACTACATAATGTAGTCTTAGTGTTAGTAGTTTTTATATAAAAGAAAGATCTTCATTATAATACATATAGTCGTATAATAGTTAATTAGCATATTTGCTTCGTTAATGATACAATTACTATAAGTGAAAGTAACACTTTCTTGGACAAATGTATCTCTTTTTATACTTTTCAGAGTATACTAAAAGATACATTTTGACAAAGAAATTCTTAAAAATGGGTTACCCAAAACGACATTTGGCCTTTACAATTACAAATGAAATTTGTCTATCACTTAATGAAAGAGTTCAAGGGAGCATACAAAATTAATAGATATTTAAGGCATGTATTTTAGTCAAATGCTTCCTAAACTGTTAATAGTGTTTCTAAGAGTATGTTTTTTAAGTAACTAAAATGAATTTTTCTATACTTTTTAACTAATTTCTGAGAAAACTTATTGCCATGGTTAAGGTTATCTCAGTCACGCTGGTTTTATGCAAAATTATGCTGCTTAAACTATGCAAACATACATGTAGTCCATGTTTGTAGGTGGCCCGTTGAGGAAAGGGCTTACTTAAACCAGGAAAATGTATAGTACAAGTAGTAAAATTTTGCATAAAACCAATGTGACCCAGGGGACTGTAACCATGACAATAACAGACAAGAAAAAGTTAATTTATCCTAATCTTTCCTATCATTATATCGGAAGCGTTCGTAATAATATACCTGTCACAATTAGCTGTAATGTATTTCACACCGAATGTACAAGTGCGTATAAGCCACTCCTGTTGCAAATGCTTATTACCTATGATTATTATTGTTATAATTTAAACCATGTTATTTTTCACCTTTATTGTACACATACTTTTAGAAACAGTACTTACTGTGTTACTCAAAAATCCAATGTATCAATAAAGATACATACATCAAAAATGATACATTGTATAGGGAACGTAATTACGTTTTCATCACAACTTCAAACAAATTGTATGCATTTGTTTTACCGTTACTGTGATATGTAGTGAAAATAGAGCTTGCGTAGGATAGAGGGCTTAATAAATTCATACCAAATGATTTCACAGATCCACAGCGTCTTCTATATTTTATACATTCCAAGCTAATCAGGTTGATTTGATTTATTTTTGCCGCTAATAGTATTGTTATTTTGTTGCTTACATGTTTTTTATGGGCCTTAAGGTCTAAACTCACTAGACCGTACCATACCATGCCCGTAGCATGAACGTATCAGACAAAAAAATATTTTTGGTATTGAAAAGTATGAGACTATGCCCACTAGAGCGTTCCAGCGCGGTCTCATACTTTTCAATACAAAGAATATTTTATTGTCTGATACGTTCATGCTACGGTCATGGTATGGTACGGTCTAGTGGGTTTAGACCTTTAAAGGGAGGCTATTCCCAAAATTCTTTAATTGCAGGAACGATAAAAGAATTTCGACATGTCAGAGTAAAATATCATAATAATATGTATCTTCCGCAAAGTCTTCCTTATTCCTCTTGCAACTAAACTTTCCAATTGGATCAATAAATGTATTTATTCGCGTGTTTGAAATTGACTGTTTCAAGGTTTATATTTCATAGATTCAGATATAAGGTAAGGTGGGGTAAGTAAGACCCATGGGTTAGAGAAATCGTGTATTACAAAAAAGTAAACACAGTTACACAAAACTTAACGTCACTCCTAAGTGTTACGGAGTTACCCATATTGTTTACATGACTATGTTTCGTAACACAAAGTAAACGATTGTATTTTTTATTTTTATGAAGCCCTTCGCGTATGATCTTAACTTACAGTCAACCAAACGGATTCCTAGGCCTCTATGCCAAAGTGAAGATCTCTTGCTAGTGGATTAGCTAGGGTTTCAATTAGTTGAGTACATTTTTAACTACTATGTACTTATATTTTAAATTATAAGCTGGTTAGATATATTTTTTTATTAGAAGTTGGATTGGTAGTCGTCTCTCGGTGATAGCCTTACCCTATATTACCTTAAGAAGTACTTTGCTATAGGTACAGTCGACATCACATATCATCATAGAAGAAGTTACAATTTACAATTTTGCTGTTTACCTCTCTTTCTAGCCACGTACTACCTGCGTGCGTTAAGAGGGGCAAACGGCGAAATTGTAGAATGTAACTTTATAAAACGCGACTCTGCTCAGATTGTGAGCACCCTCTCCAATCCGATATATCTGATAGCGCTTTTACTACTAGTACCAGTACCAAACTAAAATTAAGGTCATTGCGGGTAAGACCGTCTATCAGGAAAGTCCGTCTACCAACTGATTTCCACCCCTAACTAACAATATAAGACGCATATGACGGACTTTCCTTAAAAATAAAATATGCCGGACTTACTTACACTGACCTTACCCCAAAGGCCAAAGCCTTTTTGTACTTACCTTGCTAAAAGAAATATAAGCCTTGTAATTATGCAACAAAAGTATGGTAAATAATTGGGTGCGTTATTTGTGATATAAAATCGGTGTTTAAGAAAAAGCGTTTAATAATTTGTGGTCGTCAAATGTTTATTGAAATAATTATTTGCGGAAAAGACTATTGATCTTTAATGAAAATAAATGTGAAATAAAATGTTTTAAGACAAATGATATTAATTTTGTGGATTTGGTTTGTTTGAATAAGGTAAGTGAGGTAAGATGGAATGCGGGATAAACCGAATTGTCCTTACATTGCTATTCTTTAAAAGCAATAAGGACGACTTGTCTTACCCCGCGTTTCTTTTTCCCCCACTTTACCCTTTACAAGTAAGGTTTGAAAATAATATTTTATTGAATTATGATGCGTATTTTATGAAGATACCTACTCCCAAATATTTAATTGATTGACAATTTAATCATAGAGCAAATTTTTTGTTCATGAAACCATCGATCGGGAATAATATTTGATAAAGCTTATAATAGTATCAAAAGTTGTATTTTACCCGATCACTTTTATTTATTATATTAGTTAGTTATAATTTTAAGCTAAACGTACGAGAGCTCGTTATTAACCGAATACATCCATTAGTACCGTTTGGTAACCAAAGTTTCGTAACCAGCTTCGAAATGGGAAAAAAACACAAAAGGTAATCGGCTTTAAATTGGGACTTATCTTTACCGATTTGTAACCAAGTTTGTACAAGATCCAGCTACGAGATGGGATAGTTAGTCCCATTTCATAGCTGGCTGACAAATGGGAAACCATATTTCCCATTTGTCAGCCAGCTACCAAATCCGGCTACCAAACAGTACTAAAGGGAATACATGGCTTCAATCTTGTCATTATAATAAAAGTGACAGGTATCATTTATCGGGTACAATACAAATGTATCGAGCATTGGTACGTTTACCTTATTAACATTTTTGGCCGCACAGGCTATTTTTTACCCGCATTCAGAAAATTAATTCGCTTCATTTAATTTGCAATGGTATCGCTGTTTGATATTTACCGATTTCGTCTGGAAACGACAATTTTACTTATCAATTACGTTATAATTATGATATAATGTTAGTTTGTGAAAACTGTTAAAATTATTTTTACCCGTATGAGTTCATGTGACAGTAGTCTACTCTATGGCCACTATATTAGCGAGACGAAATTCATGGGCATTTTAACTTTTTGGGTTACTCAATT